>CABHPH010131231.1:25498-56844 GCA_902168325.1 Peromyscus nudipes
TCTCTCTCTCTCTCTCCCTCTCTGCTTCCAGATTGCATATCAGATATAAGCTCTTAGCTACTGCTCCAACACCAAACCCCAAACCTTCATGCCTTCATGCTGCCATGTTCCCTGCCATGATAACTGTGGACTCACAATTGGAAACTAAAGCCCTAAACACTCCATCTTCTATAAGGTGCTTTGGTCATTATGGTGGTTTGAAAGAAAAAGGTCCCAAAAGGAGAGGTACTAATGGTAGTGGCCTTGTTGGAACAAGTGTGGTCTTGTTAGAGAAAGTGTGTCACTGTGGAGGAAGATTTTGAGATCTCATATATGCTCAAGCCACACCCAGTGAGTTGGTTTACTTCCTGTTGCCTGCATACCAATATGTAGCAGCTCCTTCTCCAGCACCATATCTGCCTCCATGCAGCCATGTTCCCTGTCATGATGATGATAGATTAAACTTCTGAAACTATAAGCCTCCACTTCAATTAAATGTTTTCCTTTATAGAAGTTGCCATGGTCACGGTGTCTCATCACAGCAATGAAAACCTCAACTAAGACAGTCATGTTGTCTTTTCACAGCAATAGGAAAGTAACTAAGTCAGAAATTGGCACCAGTAGTGGGCTATGGCTGTGACAGGTCTGACCATGCTATTTTCTGGAGGAATATGGAATATAGTGGGAGTTTAAACAAGGAAAGTAGTTGAAAGCTTTAAGCAGGATTGAATGGACCATGCTAGAAGGAGCTTTGAGAACAATAGCACTGGGAGCAATGTGAAATATGGAGGCCCAGTTCATGAGGATTCGGAGGGAAATAACATTAGCAACTAGGCTACAGTTATGACATTTTAGCAAAGAATGTGGCTGCTTTTTTGCCCTTGTCTTAAGAATCTGCCTGAGGCAAAATTGAAACATTTTAAACCAATTTCTTTGGCAATGGGATATTTTAAGACAGTCTAGTATTGGCTTTGTCATATGGGTATTAGTGATCACTGTTATGCAGATCTAAAATGAAAAAGAGTGAGCAGGGCAAAAAGAAATACAAAATGTGCACTTTGAGGAGATAAATAGCACCAGAAAACTTAATATTAGAGCCATGTCTTAGGCTCAAAGAGACAAGAAGTTTAACAAAAGGTTTGATGCTATCACCACCAGTTCCCAGCTTTAGAGTAATGCAGAGACAGGAATAAGGGGTTTGTGGACTCTTTCCCCAAGTTAAGAAAAGCTGCTGAGCCTGGGTTTGTGGCAGGGGAATCTCTGCCTGGACGCTAAGAGAGAATACTGTGTTAAGCTGTAAAAGTGAAGCCTGGATTGTGTTGGAGACACAAAGATGTTGGAGATGCCAGAGCCATTGATACCTTCCAATGTATTGATGCTGCTTGCTGAGTGTTGGACCAGATCAAGAGAGAGAAGTGTGTTTCAGTCAGCAAAACTGGAAGGGAAGAATCATCTAAGCCCTTTGACACCAGACATACTAACTATAGGATTTGGAGTTTACCATGCTGGGTTTAATTATTACTTGGTCCCATATTTCCTCACTATTCTCCATTTCTCCCCTTTGTAATGGTAATACACATTCTGTACGATTGTTTGTTGGAAGTATATAATTTATTTTTTGTTTGATATCATAGAAGATTACAATTAAGAGATTGTTTTGAGTCTCAGAAAAAAAACTTAGGAGTTTTATACTGTATTGAAATTGGGAAATACTATGGGATATTTTATATTTTATACTGAATATATCTTGCATTATGTTATGACTACAAACTTATGAGGGTCAGGGAGTGGAATGTGGTGCTTTGAATGAGAATGGTCCCCACAATAGCAAATGTTTGAATGCTTAGTCCCCTGTTTGTGGAACTGTTTGGGAAGGATTTGGAGGCATGGCCTTGTGGGAAGAAGTGTGTCACTACAGACAGGCTTAGAGGTTTCAAAAGCCCATGTCATTCCAGGTTAGCTCTCTCTCCTCCCTCCCTGCATCTCCTCCCTCCCCACCCCCCACCCCCACTCTGCCTTCTGGTTGTGTATCAGATGTAAGTTCTTAGCTGTAGCCTCAGTGCCATGCTTGCATGCCTACATGCCTGCTACTGTCCTCCCTGCTATCATGGTTACAGACTCACCCTCTGAAACTATAAGATCAAAAAAAAAATTCTCCTATGTGTTGCCTTGGTCATGGTGTCTTATCACAGCAATAGAAAAGTAACTAAGAAATTGGGTTTCTATTGCACCTCTTCTCTGGTATGAATTAAAATCTCTATCTTTATAATTGAAAGGCCTGGATCTCTGACCTCTCCTGGTTTGATGCCAAATCTGGTTTGGTACTTTCACTTAATCTAAGAATGTCAAAGCACAAAACCTCAAGCAATCCCTGTTCAGTTCCATCAAGGCTTAAACAAAGAATGAAATTCTGCTGGCCTTTCTTTCTTCTTTTGTAGCAGTGTCCTCAAACCTTTCTCAGGTTCTTTATCTTAATAAAACACAGGGCTTGAAATTCTTCCCTGCAAGTTTGTTCTTTGCTAATCTGAAAGTAGCCTAGTTCAGACCAATTTCTTCACTTCTTTAAGGACTTACAGAGATTTAGGAAGCTAATGTATGTCACCTTAATACAGGGTCTCTCAGAGTTGAGGGTACAGATATGATTCTAAAGGTATAGAGGTAGCCTCTGTTTTATGTGTACAAAGGTATTATATAGCTGTTTCCTTTGGATTGTACGTGACCATTGCCATCTTACGTCAGACCAGTACAAGATCATCATGAGTTTGAGCCTACTAAATTCTCTTGTGTAGGTAGAAAGTATGATGATGAGGTCCATGAAGCACAGGAGCCTTCACAAGATCCTTGATAGGCTATTCTTCTTTCCCTGGTGTACCAGAGATAAACAATTAACCATAATGTTGGGGATTCTTCAGTAGTATGACTTCCAATGAGTTGCTCAGAGGATGTTTTGACACTGTAGCTGACTTTGAGTCAAACATGCTTCTGTAAGTAACCCTAAAATGTTAAAAGAGATCAGTCTATACACACTTTCATACAATGATACCAAGTTCATTTTAGACAATGGGAGAAGAATATGTACAACAGTTTGTAAGGTATGTTTAAAATTCAATGTATTTCTTTGCTTGTATGGAAGAAAACGTTTCAAAATGTAAAATAATACCTGCAAGATTTTTTAATGTGGCTAGCTTTGAGATACTTAGTTTTAGATGAAAAATATTTACCTTTTTCTAGAAAATCTGACAACATATGCTTTATTTATGTATCCATTTATTTGTACATTTATTTTGTAGGTATGTGTCTTAGTTAAGGTTTCTAATGGTATAACAATGTACCATTTAAAAAACAATTTGGGAAGCAAAGTATTTATTTCAACTTACACCTTTCTAGTCACATACCATAAAATGAGCAAAGACAGGGCAGGAACTCAAGGCAGGAAACTGCACGCAAGAAGTGAAGCAAAAACCAAGGAAGAATGCTGTTTACTAGGCTTGTACAGCATGGTTTCTTCAATGTGCTTTCTTACAAAATATAGGAGAACCTGCCCGTGGGTAATTCTGATCATAATGCACTTGTTCCTCTCACATCAATCATCAAAAAACAAAAAAATTGCCCCAAGGCCAATCTGACTTGTCTACAGGTCAATGTGATGGAATCACTTCCTCAATTGAGATTCCTGTTCCCAGATAGCTCTAGTTTGTCATGCTGACAAAAAAAAAAAAAAAAAAAAAAATCAAAAAAAAACCTATCCAGTACAATGTGTGTTTGTGTATATGTGCAGAGGTGCATGTGTGTATGCGTGTGTGTATACAGGTGCAATTGGAGATCAGAGGACAACCTCAGATGTCCTTCCTCAGAATTCATATATTAATTTATTATCCTGTTACTTTGATATGTAGTTGGACTTTCTTGGATCACCAGCCCCCAAATAATGGCGTAGAGACTTATTATTAATGATGAAAATTTGGTGTTTAGCTTAGCCTTGCTCCAAACTAGTTCTTATAACTTAATTAATCTGTTTCTATTAATCTATATTCTGCCATGTGACTCTTAACCTTTCTTCCATAATGTATGTCCGACTTCCTCCATATCTCATTGGCATCTCTCCCATGCCTTAGATTCTGCACCAGTTCTTCTCTCTCCCCACAAGTCCCAATTATTCTCTCCTACCTAACAATTGGCCATTCAGCTCTTTATTAAACCAATCAGAAGGTGCCTTTCATACAGTGTGATCAAATATCCCACAAAACTGATAAAATACCATGACAAAAACAACTTAAAAGATAAGTAGTTTATTTTCACCATTTATAGTACAGTCCGTCATGATGGGGAAGTTGAGGCTACAGGAGCTTGAAATAACTGGCAACTTTCCATCTGCTGCCAGAAGAGATAAACTACAGTTTAGTACCTTTTCTCCAAATATACTGTTTAGAACCCCTTGCTCAGAGAAGAATGCCACTTGAACTTCAGCTTACCAGTTAGGGATTATATTAGGCTGGCCAGACATATAGATCTGTCTCTGAATCTATAACAATAGGATTACAAGTGCAGATGAGCATGCATGGCTTTTTTACATGAGTCCGACAGATCAAATTCAGTTCCTCAAGCCCACAGGGTAAGCATGTTACTAGCTGAGTGATCTTCTCACCTATACCATTTTTTCTTCTTTAACTAAAATATTTAAATAAAACTAATACAATCCAGAGTGACAGTGCTATACACCGTATGAAATATGTAATGGGAAAACCTTGAAATCTGAATGGCTTGACATACTCAATGTTCATTTATTATGCAAATAAAGTTTGATATGTGTTGGTGGGTGTTATTTTATTTCAGGTGACCCAAGTATCCAGGCTATTTACAACAAGTGGCTCCATGTCATTGATTGTTCTTGCTCTTTGGAGGAGGGGGGGTGCCCTCCACTCAGCTCCCAAATAAATCACACACAGAGGCTTATTCTTAATTATAAATGCCAAGCCTTAGCTTGGCTTGTTTCTAGCCACCTTTTCTTAACTTTAAATTATCCAATCTACCTTTTGCCTCTGGGATTTTTCCTTTTCTTACGTCTGTATATCTTACTTTCACTCTTACTCCATGGCTGGCTGTGTGGCTAGGTGGCTGGCCCCTAGCATCCTCCTCTCCTTGTTCTCTTCCTCTTTCTTCCTTTCCTACCAGATTTCTCCGTCTGTTTATTCTCTCTGCCTGCTAGCCCTGCCTGTTCTTTCTCCTGCCTTGCTGTTGGCCATTCAGCTCTTTATTAGACCGTTAGGTGTTTTAGACAGGCAAAGTAACACAGCTTCACAGAGTTAAACAAATGCAGCATAAAGGAATGCAACACATCTTTGCATCATTAAAAAAAATGTTCCACAGCATAAACATATTGGTGAAATTATTAAGGCCACTCCATGTAGTTAAAAGGAGATTTATTTAATGGCATAACTTACAAATGAAGGGATAGGTAGGTTGAGGGTTCTGGGAAAGACTCAACGTAGTCCAGCGGTGTTCTCTGGAGAGCTCTGTCGGTCCACCTCTAGTGTCCGGGGTTCCCAGCCGCAAGAGTGCGCAGCATCCGGCTCTCGGGTCTTCAGGGCACTCCCTTGGCCCCACCTTGTAGGTGTGATAGTTACTGAAGCCTCAGCGGGGTTGGAACTTCCAGACCAAAGCTGGAATGGCTACCCACTACACAAACAAATATAACACATCTTAAAATAACATTCTACAACAGATCCATATTCCATGTTTTCTGCTGAATGGAACAGAAATAAAGATGTTCCCATGTAGCTTGGTCTGAAGGCAAGCCTAGGGTTCTACTATTATTTTCAGTTTCAAGGAGTGTTCTATGTCATTTCCTAAGTATAAGTAGATGGGCAGTATATTCTCCAAATAAAGCAAAGGTGAAGAATGAGACATAAGTTGGTAAGAGATTATATTTCCATCAATTAACCAATATCTTATAAGAAATCATAAAAACTATTCTTTTTTGATAGCTCTTAGCTGTTTTTATTTATTCTTTTGAGAATTATTTTTAGACCCATAGCCCATTTTTTAAAGTTGGGTCATATGCTTTCTTGAGTTTTTTTTTTAATTCTTTATATATTCTGGATATTTATCCTTTTAGATGGAAAAGATCCTCTCCTACTCTATGGATTTTCTCTTCACTTGGCTATTTCCTTGGCTGTATACATAAGCCTTTTGGTTTTATGAAGTCCTACTTGTCAATTATTGGCCTTAATTCCTGAGCAAATGAATCCTATTTGGAAAGTCTATTTCTATACCTATATCTTGTAGGGTACTGCCTATGTTTTCTTCTAGCTGTTTTAGTGTTTTTAGATTTCACGTTTAGATCTTTGATCCATTTGAAGTGAATTTATGAAAGCTATTCTTATAATTTGTTATGACAATAGTCCTTTTTTGACAGAACACAGTCCAGGAATGGAGTCATGTGAGGAGAATTCTGAGTGCTTGTGAGAAAACAAGAGTCTTATGACCTTAGTTTCTTCAAAACACAGAATTGTTCTTGTAATGTGTTTTCGTTCTCCTCCTAGGTGTGATGGATAGGAGTAATTTTACTTCAGCTGTTGTTATTCATGTTTTTGCCACTTGTGCTTGTGTTTTTGAATGAACACCGTACTCACTGATTGTGATTCTTCATAACTCTCAGAGTATAAATAGCCTGTTGCTCTGAATAAAGTTGGCTCTTGCATGAGGTTTTAGTCTGCCTCATTTTTAGGCTCCACTCTCCCAAGGTTCACAGTGCCAACTAGAGTGGTAAATACTTTTTTTTTTTCTTGGAGAAGTTTCTGAAAGTATCAAATACCCTTGCTATTTAACAACATTTTGCAGTTCCTATATAAAGCAGATGTTTTTAATTCAGGATCATAGCATTTTGAGAAAAAATGTTATGTAAATCTCAGCAGGGAGAATTCACCCTTCTGCATTCAATAGCACCTTTATGTACAAAACTTTCCAATAACCTCTATAATCTCAAAAGACAGATTTTTTTTTTTTTGGTGCTTGGTCAAAATTATACCTTGTGATTTTTTGCTATTGAGTTTCTTATGAACATACCTGATGTACTTGTACTAATATCCCTAAGCACAGTAAAACAGACAGAATTTTTCCATAGGTCAGGTAAAGACAGAAATCAAGAGAATGATGGTGAATTAAATTTCATTTTCTTGCCGGGCGTTGGTGGTGCATGCCTTTAATCCCAGCACTCGGGAGGCAGAGCCAGGCAGATCTCTGTGAGTTCGAGGCCAGCCTGGGCTACCAAGTGAGTTCCAGGAAAGGCGCAAAGCTACACAGAGAAACCCTGTCTCGAAAAAAAAAAATTTCATTTTCTTATCAATTCGGGCATAACTGCCAGGGAGATATTCTCTACCACTGTGGCTCTTTTATAAACTAAATAATTGTTCCACAAAGATCCCAATATTATGTCTGAAACCACTAATGTGCTAGTTAGATTTTTGTCAATTTGACACAAACTATGGTCATCTGGGAAGAGGGAACCGTGATTGAGAAAATGTCTCCATTACATTATCTATAAGCAAATCTGTGGAACATTTTCTTAATTAATAATTGATGTTGGTAGGCCCAGCCCACTGGGGGCAGTGCCATCCTTGGGCAGGTGATCCTGGGATATACAAGAAAGCAAACTGAGCAGTCCATGGTGAGAAAGACAGTAAGAAGTGTTCCTCTATGACCTCTGCTTCAGTTCCTGCCTCTAGGTTCTTGCCTTGAATTCCTGCCATGACTTCTTTTTATGAGAGATTGCTCTCTGGATCTGTGTGTCAAATTCTTTTCTTCCCAATTTGTTTATGGTCAGGGTTTTATCACAACAATAGAATAGCAAACTAGAGCAGAAATTACATGGTCAAAGATACTTTGCAAATATAATTAAAATAAATACATTCACAAAAGCAGGCAGACTTAGCTCTGTGACTAAGGGTCTATAAGTAACTGTACAGAAGATAAGGGTTCTAGGAAGGAAAAGTATAGTGTCTCACTAAAGGAATAATTATTCTCCCCGTCTCTTTAGCATAGCTTAAAGTGACTCAGTTTTCCTTGGGTATGGTCCCTTTGCCAGACGATTGACTTGCCCAACTGGAATGGTAGGTTGCCACTAAAAGATTTATTTTACTCCTTTTGCTAGAAGGAAATAACTTGCCCTTAATGGACCTTCAATGCTACTGTAATAATGAGGTCATTTCAGAATTACTCAGTGTTAGGTTTTAGTTCACACACTAGGTTTCAGGACAATCTTGTGCTTCCTACCCTGTCATAACCCCAGGGCATGAGTGTTCTAGTTTTCCTTCTATTTCTGTGACCAAACACAATGATCAAAAGCAACCTGAGTAGAAGAGGGTTCAGTCCAGTGTGGCCATTTAAATGCAAATGGCCCACATAGACTCACATATTTGAATAGTTGGTCTTCAATTGCTGGAAATGTTTGGAAAAGATTAGTAGGTGAGGCCTTGGAGGATTTGTCACTGGGGATGTGCTTTAAGGCTTCAAAAGCCTATGCATTTCCATTTAGCACTCTGTTGTTCTGTATGTCTCTGTCTGTCTGTCTCTCTGCCTGCCTGCAGATCAGGATGTAGTTATGCACATAGATCCTTAACCTCATGATTGAGACAGTGTATAGGCTCCACCTAAGAGGTCTGTGTTAGCAATCTGAACCACCCCATGGGCACTTACCCAGCGTTCTGGTGTCATCTTACGTAAAGCCCTCTTTAGGAGGAAAAAAGCCTTCTCCCCTCTCTCCTTCTCCTTCCCTTTCTTCCCTTCTTCCTTTCTTCTTTAATAATAAAACTTTCCACTTGGATGCCATGTCTGCATGGTGTGTGTAACCTTCAACTGCACCACACCACAGCCCACCGCCGACCACGTCTGCATGGAGTCTCCCTCATTGGCAGCAGGGCACCTTGGCTCAAACCTAAGCCCTGTCTCATGCCATTTTAAAAAACTCTGGCCTATATAAAGGACATTGAGTTCCTACAGGGGTTTGGAGCTCACTTCATTGAGTCTTGAACTGAGTGCTCAGACAATGCATTATATTAGCTTTTTTTGCCCTCTTCGCTATCCTGTCACAAGAGGTTGGAGGTATCCAACATTGGATTGGACTGGGACAAGTATGAAACTGGGACTTCAAATCTAAGGCCAAGATGGAATTCTGGATCCCCACACTCAGAAGGAAGTATCTCTCCTAGATGGTCAGCTTTGAGTTGGGGGAGAAAAGAAATAAAAAACATTTTTTCATACTAAATCCAAGCACCATGAACTCTCAACTGTCTTCTGTTACTCTTGTAAATATAGCTTTGTGTGTGAATACCTATTCACTTTGGTATGTCCATGGGGAAAGACCACAGGTAATCTTAGCTGCCATCCTGCTTTGATGCACCCTGTGTTAAAACTATATTCAGCATATTAACGCATGTTCAGCCTTCCTTTATAATATAGTATGAGCTTGGCACTGTGGAAATACATTTCATACTAATATATGGGAGGCTGAAACAGGAGAATTATAAAGATAAGCTTATGCTCATATCAATGCCCAAGCCAGTCTTAACAACAAAATGGGACTTTGTGTTAAAAAGGAAAAACACCTAGTCTGTTAATGTGGTTTTATTTAAGCCATTTTTCCTGAACACAAAGTGTACTGTTTGTACCATCATATCAGAATCTTTATATACTTTTAAAAAAGATTTTTTTAGTTGTGTGTGTGTGTGTGTGTGTGTGTGTGTGTGTGTGTGTGTGTGTGTGTGTGAGTGTGTATGGGCTTGTGAGTACAGATGCCCAGAAAGGCCAGAAGCATTGAATTCTTTTGGAGTTGAAGTTACAGGTGGTTGTGAGCCACTAGATGTAAGTGCTGGAAACCTAATTTCAGGTTCTCTGCAAAAGCAAAGCCATCTCTCTAATCCCTGCCTCATGACTTTGTATACTTTTACACAAGGTACTACCTACTTCTTTGCCAAACTTAGCCTGTAATTGCTTAGAACCAAAATATTTGAGGAATATGGCTGGAGCTTCAACTGTAGTTTTATTTTGTTACTGTTCATTAACAGTTTCCAGTTTCTGTTTTGATCAGTGGAGTCATTCATACTCATTTATTTTATTTTTCTAACTAATGGTCTCCTTAAATTTGAGATTTCAAATGTAGTCGCTTTATATTTGGTTAGCTTGTGGAAATTCTCAAATATTCAAAAGTAGAGAATATATTTAACACTCAGAATCAGCAAACATCATGATCTAGTCAACCCATGTACATTTAAATAGTCTCCACCAATGGAATAATGGGAAACAAATCCTGTCATTGTGCTGTTACATCTTCACTGATTATTTGTTTCTACAAGATAGAATCACAAATTACACTTGTCATACCTCAAAATATTAAGACTTTAGTGAATGCAATGCCAGGTTACTTTTCACGTTTACCTGACTGACTTACACATTTGTAAATGTTATTTTCCTTGAATCTGGGTTCAACTTTTATCTTTGCTTTCTATGTCCATCAAGGTTGACATCTTTTCCCTACAACATGTCTACTATACATTAGTTCTTTTTCCTTGGAAGTACTTTTGGTTTAAAATCAAAAACAGATTTTTATGTTTCTCTAGCTTCTCATGGTCTGAAATTTTGCTGACTGCAAAGCTGGTGCCCTTTCCTCTTGAATCTCTTTCTTCCTTCTCTCTCTGTCCCTCATCTATTCCCCCTCCTTTCCTCCCCCTGCCTTCTTTCTTTTTCTCCCTCTTATTACCTTCCTCTGCTCGTTTTGTCTCTCCTTTCCTATCGTTCATGATTATAAAGAGGATTTCACAGCTGACACTTTCAGTTTATAGCATTTCCACCACAGAAAAATGATTCCCATTGGAAAGAAAACCTATGTTCCTTTGAAATAATGTTGGCAGTTTTGAATGTAAGCACATTCATTCATTAATTAATTAAGAGTTGCATAAAGTTAATTTTTCTAATTTTGTCTTTCCCTCTGAGTTTGTCTGATCTAATATATTTGTACATAAAAATAATTCCTTGTCTTTAATGATATTTATTATGAATGCTTATAATTCTTAAATTCCAACTCTTCCTTTATTTTATAAAAGATTACTTATCAAATTTGTATATTACTTATCCAATATAATTTATTTTCTTTTTAAAATAATTGATAATATCTGTGAAATGACTTATTGGATGAATATTTTGAAGGAATGAGCTTTTATTAGTTGGAATTGATGGTAATGTGTGCTTTGGGTTTGTAGCGGCTTTTTTTTTTATTTTCGAGACAGCATCTTACCATGTAACCCAGAACGACCTTAATTTCTCTGGGTACTACTTCTGTAGGTCTAATATGGGACTCGTTATTTCTAAGATTTGAGTTTTTACATGTTTTAAGTATTCCTATTTTTTAATATTGAATATGTCTAATATCCTTCTGAGTACTGTTTGGGCTGTTTTCCCAGTGTGGTGGCTTGGATAGGAATGGCTACCATAGGCTCATATAATTGAATACTTAGTCATTAGGGAGTGGAGCTACTTGACAGGGATTAGGAAGTGTGACCTTGTTGGAGTAGATGTGGCCTTGGTGCAGAAGATGTGTCACTGTGGGAGGGCTTTGAGGTTGCAAATGCTCAAGCCATGCCTAGTTGCTGCCTTCATATGAGGAAGCAGAACTCTCAGCTACCATTTGTGCTTGTGTGATATCGTGCTCCCCATCATGAGCATAATGTACTAAGACTCAGAAACTGTAAGCAAGCCCCAATTAAATGTTTTCATTTATAAGAATTGCTGTGGTCATGGTGTCTCTTCACAGTAGTAGAACACTGGCTAAGACACCCAGATAACATTGTAGAGCTTCATGTGTAGCATATGAATATTTTATAAGTCATATATATCAATATATTATGTTTTCATATTTTTAAATGTGTGAAAATAGAAGTGAGTGAAAATTACTTTTGAGAAGTAACAAATAAGAACATAAAATGCTTTAGAAGAGAATGTGTGGTTTCAGAAGTACTAAAAATGTCATGCTGATGATGTATATGCAGTAAGATATTTAGGTTCTATATTTATACTCTACTAGTATTTATTAGTAATAATGATAAACATGAAATTAAACTAGTCAAAATGATATTTTATGAGCAATTAATATATACCAAATTTCTTAGTTGATAACTTTATTACTAAATCATTTTGTTTAGTAGACATCAAGTATTTGAAAAGTATTTTGCATTCCTTCCTACATTATATGCATATTCTTTAACTGATCTTTCTATCTCTTAGATATTTTAGGGTAACTTTATTCCTTTGTATCTGATTCCTAATATGTTTGGTCATAATAAACCAGATTCAAAACTCACAATAATTTCTTTTTGCATTTTCCAAAATAACAAGGTGCTAGTGCTTTTTAATAAAAGTTAAATCCATTCCAGGTGAGTAATATTTGAAGACTTTTTATTATAAAATAATCATCCACACACATTTACCATGTAATTATTGATAATAAACACCCATATGTACCATAATAGATGTTCATTATTGCATAATTACTATCAAAGTATAAGATATAGTAAGTAATTTCAAACAAAAGAGAATAATAAACAAATTCGAGGCAAGTAAGCATGTTTATGTGAGCTAAAACAATTATTGACAGCAGTTACAAGGCATAAGTCTCAAAGAAAAGAACAAGTTTTAGTATATAAGAAATCAGTACACACTCTAGACTTTGGTGAAAGGATTTGTTTTATTATTGTTCAACTCATAGGTACTGTACTCAGAATGGACTATTCATTGATATTCGTACTTAAGTAATCAGTGTACTTTGAACATGCATTAACATGAGTATTTCACATGTAGGTTCTATTTCTAATAACTATTTGTTGACGATTTTAAAATGTGTACAAAGTATCTTGATCATATACCCCCTCCCATTCCTCCCCTCCAAGTCTTCCTTGATTTCCACACCATGTCCCCTTTCCAACTTTATGCCTTCTTTTATGTATAAACCACTGAGTCCAGTTAGTGCTGCTCATATGCGTGTGAGTGTAGGGCTGTCCAGTGCAGCACGTGTGACCACACAGAGGACACATCCCTAAAGAAATATGTTTCTCCCTCTCCCAGCAGCTATCAATTGCTAATGGCTCCCCAGCTAAGGTTCTCACTTCTTGAGCACTCCATTCTCCATGCTGGAATGTTGACTAACTTCATCTTTTACAGATCCTGTGGAGGGAACAATAGTTGCTGTGAGTTCATTATTGCAAAGGCCCTATTGTGTCCAGATGATACTGTTTTGCAGCAGTCTTCCCCAATCTCTGACAATTACACTCTTTTAATCTATTTTCACAATGTTCCCCAAGGCTTGCAGGAGGTGGTGAGGATGTGTAATATAGACATTACCTTTAGGCCTGAACACTCCACCATCACTTAGCCTCTATATTTTCCCCGCTTGTTATTCTGTATTAACTGCAAATGGAAGCTTCTCTGATGAGGGCTATGAGCTACATTGTAGATTGTATTCTGATATTCACACTGATTTTTTAAATCACAAACCTTCTGTGAAGATCTAAGATAAATCTTGTCAAATAATCCATGAAGTAAATATCCTACTGCCTTTTTGACATATCTGCCACCTATGAAATCTCTATATCTTCAATAATCTTGTAGTCACCTACTCCACTGAAAACATTTAATCCCCATCTTTATTTACCACATCTTTATTCCTTGGTCCATTCTTTAAGCTGTAATACTTTATCAGTCTGGTTTTCATACATAGTTCAAATGATTAGACTTGAGAATAAGTTAAGTTTTAACAGTGTAAGATTAATTTTAAATAGAAATAAATATTTCTCTTACAACATATATATCAACTATCAATATTTGTTTTAATTTTTTATTTTTCCTTATTTTTACCATACTGTCTAGAAATGAGAAACAAATATTACCATTGCCTTTACAAACAGGGTTAGTAATAGAATATTGAATTATGAAGTTTCTAACCTTTTTTTGTTTATTTTTTGAGACAGGGTTTCTCTGTGCAGCTTTGGTACCTTTCCTGGAACTCACTCTGTAGTCCAGGCTGGCCTCGAACTCACAGAGATCTGCCTGCCTCTGCCTCCTGCGTGCTGGGATTAAAGATGTGTGCCACCATCGTCCAACTGAAGTTTCTGACTTTTTCTCCTCTTCCTCCTCCTGTTCTTTCATCTTGTCAACATAGTCTTGCTATGTAGAGCTTGAATTTATGGTCCTGCTGCCTCCATATCCAAAATGGTGGGATTACAAATGTGTGCTATTATCAATACTCTTGGCTGGAAAACATGCTTAAAGGATCACAGATACATTCTAACCTTCTAAGATCCCCATAAAAACACCAAGTATAACTGAATAAAAATGATTAAGTGGAATTTATTTTTATTTCAGCTAATTCTTATCTTTGGAGTACTAGGAAAAACTCCCTTGTGTTTGTTAAAAATAGCTCCATTATGTTGTGCATTAATATGACTCTACTCAATATTTGGGGTAACTCAGAATGATACTTTTGAAATACAGAGAGAAGATGACCTCTATCGTTGTTGTTTGTTTTTGCTCTTTTGGGGGGCCTGCCACCCACCTCCCAATAAATCATACATGGAGGCTTGTTATTACTTATAAATGCCCAGACTTAGCTTGGCTTAGTTTCTAACCAGATTTTCTTAACTTTAAATTATCCCATCTACCTTTTGCCTCTGGGATTTTCCCATTCTCTTATTTCTGTAAATCTTAACTCTTACTCTGTGTCTGGCTGTGTAGCTGGGTGGCTGGCCCCTGGAGTCCTTCTTCTCTCTCATTTCTTTTTCTTTCCCAGATTTCTCCTTCTACATATTCTCTCTGCTTGCCAGCCCTGCCTATCCTTTCTCCTGCCTTGCTATTGGCTGTTCAGTTCTTTATTAGACCATCAGGTGTTTTAGACAGGCACAGCAACACAGCATCAGAGTTAAACAAATGCAACATAAACAAAAGTAACACACCCTAAAATAATATTCCCCAACATTCCATGTTAGCAAGCATTACAGTGATATAGATAGTGATGATGTGGGCTGCCTACGTAGAAATCAATGACAACATTTATAACATTACTAAGGACATAAAACTATATTTCTTTTTATTCCCGTAAGAGTACATGTGTGTGATAGCATATCATTTAAGAGTAAAAATATATGGTGAAGACAGAAAGAACTGAGTTTATTATAGAAAGTTTTATAAATCATAATAAGCTAAAGACTTTTATTTCTCCTGTAGTTTTGAATGAAATACTGAAAGAAAGTTGTATGCAACCGTTTTTCAGAATTATTTAAGATAACTGCAAATTGTGACTAGAATGACTTTCCCTCTTTTCTTTATCATGTCACAGAGACATATAAGCAATTAATAGAGGTATTTAGAATGATGTGGCTTAAATATTCACATATATCACTCAACTTCTTTTTATAAAACTAATACCTATGTCAGGATTAACTTGAAGCCCATGAATTGTGAGGGAGCCCATTCCCTACACTGCACAGATACCCAGGAACTGGAGACTGGATAGCCCAGAGATCTAGAGTAGAACCAAACATGACTGGCAAAAAAAACCAAAATACTTTCTAATGATATTCTGCTATACTCATAGATCAGTGCCTTGTCCAGTTGTTATCAGTAGATGGGAGTGGATGCAGACACCCACAGCCAGACACTATGCAGAGAGATAGTCTAAATTGGAGGTCTCCATCAGGTTCCTCCCCTCAGGATCAGAGAACCCCACAGAAGAGTAGAAGGAAGGATTGTGAGAGTCTGAGGGGATTGAGGAGTCCAAGAGGAGTCCAAGTTAGCCTACTGCATCAACTAAGCAGAGCTTATTTGGGCTCACAGACACTGAAGAAGCAACCACAGAGCCTGCATGGGTCTTCACCAGGTCCTCTGAGTACATGTGGTTGTTTAGCTTGGTGGTTTTGTGGGACCCCTAACAGTGGGAGTGGATGTATCTCTGACTCTTTTGCCTGCACTCGGGAATCTTTTCCTCCTATGGGATTGACTTGTCCATATGAGGGTTTTGATCTTATGACTCTTTTTGTCCTATTGGGTTGCCTTGTCCAGCCTGGTCATGAAGGCTTTTTTGCCTTGTCTTATTGTATCTTGTTTTGTCTTGTTTGGCTGTTGCATCTTAGAGACCAGCTCCCTTCTAAAGGGAAACGGAAGGGGAGTGGATCTGGGGGAGAAGGGAGGTGGAAGACAGCTGGGAGGAGTAGAGGGAGGGGAAATTGTGATTGGGATGTATTGTATGAGAAAAGAATCTATTTTCAATATAAAAAACTAATATAAACATATATGTTATGTTTACACATCATAGATAATTTTTCCCTGACATTTATGGAAAATAAGAATGAACATAAGCAATCAAATATAACATTTAAAAATATTGACTTTGTTTTTACCATCACTATTTAACCTCAATGGGTTTGATGTTTGTTAAAATACAATGCTACAAGAATACAAATGCCTATAACGACACTTTAATAAGCAAGTATGTGAAAACTATATTATTTGTTTACTTTCATTCCTCACAATATTATAGCTCATATATTTTAATAGTATGTTTCAAGGTAGTTATTCAACTTGAATAAGTTCAAACAGATACTAAATTCTGTCATAAAACAAAAATAAGAAAAGAAAAAAATGTTATCTACATTTATACACTTCAGAGACAATGTTTTTTTGTTGGTGAATAGGGAAAACAGATTTTTAGTTGTTATCAAGAACTATATGAAGCCTTTGACTTTACCCTTCTAGCAAGCTTGAATGTTATCCTGTCTCAGTTGCGTGAGTACTCCAAAAGACATGACACTCTTGGATAAGACACAAATAACTTTATTGTTCATAATAATAGCAATAGACAGAGTGCTAACGTTTTCTTACAATGTTTGCAAAGCTGCTGTTTCCAAAGAGCAGCATGGAGATTTTTACTTGAGTTCATAACAAGTGGTCAGTCACATCATAGGCTAGGAATCTAAGACTTAAGCCTGTGTTGTTAATAATGGCAAATAAGCATGCCTTCTTGATACCATAGAAATGACTCTTTTCTATGTTTACAAACAAAGTTCTTTAATAAGATGACCTTTTTTTTTTTTTTTTTTTGGTTTTTCGAGACAGGGTTTCTCTGTGTAGCTTTGCGCCTTTCCTGGAACTCACTTGGTAGCCCAGGCTGGCCTCGAACTCACAGAGATCCACCTGTCTCTGCCTCCCGAGTGCTGGGATTAAAGGCGTGCACCACCACCGCCCGGCTAAGATGACCTTTTATAAAAAGGTAAAATGATGTCTTACTTGTAAGATATGCAGAAATGCAAGAGGCTCATGGAGTATTATCTAATACTAGCCACATGCTATATTTTAGTTGACTTCATTTGTATAGTTGATTTTCTCCCATTTAAACTTCAATTTTTGGTAATTAATTTTTTTAATTAGAAATAATACATTTTCAGAATAATTATTAATTAGCAAACTTTTTAAAAGATTTATTTATTTATTATGTATACACTGTTCTGCCTGCATATATGCCTGTACACCGAAAGAGGGCATCAGATCCCATTATAGATGGTTGTGAGCTACCCTGTGGTTGCTGGGAATTGAACTCAGGACTTCTGGAAAGAGCAACCAAGGCTCTTAACCTCTGAGCCATCTCTCCAGCCCCTAATTATCAAACTTGTAATAGCCAAGTAAAAGCAACATATGTAGAATAAAATAAACAATAGGCAATCAATTCAAATCTGCAGGGACAAATTGGTATTAAGTGTTGCATGTTCATATAATAAGTTACTGATAAAAATGCATCCATTAACTGTATGCCTATTCCAAATGAATTTCTTAATCATCAGTCTTATCCAGCTGTGAATTATGAAGGATACAACAATGACTAGCCTGACAAGACAAGTCTATTGGTGCAATATTGACACAAATACAATTGAAGTGACCTAATATTTTCTGATTGTACTTAAAGTCCAGCTTTACAAGATGAAACCTATACCTGGCACCATTATCAAGTCAAGAACCTATGGCTAGACAGACCATAGGAGAGAACCTGCTGCCATTATTTTAAATGGACATGGTATGAAAATAACTTCTAGGGCCTTACCTTTATATCCATAGATTAATGTACCTCTCAACCCTCATCTGAGAAGTCTCAACTTGCAATAGACAGTGATTAACAGAGACCCACAGCTGGCCAAGGCACTGAAAATAAGAGACTACAGAATGCTTAGCTCTAAATGAAATGATATACATCACATATCCTCTCCCAAAGCTTACAGATCATTGTGGAATGGGGCACAGAAACAGTATAAGAGCCAGATGGGGTGGATAGCTGCAAGGAAACTGTCTTCTAGACACAGCAGGAAAGCTGTGCGTATGAATTCATGACGGTTGTGATATCAAATACCAGCATGAAAAGAGTAGCTGGGCACAGAATCCTACCCCTACCTCTGGCACCATTGGCAATTGTTTGCTGCTGGTAGAAGGTGAGTTCATTTTATCTATGAATTCAGTTCACGGTCAAAGGACCACATTTCAGTTGTAAGACACATATCTAAGAAAGTTTGGGCAGCACAAATTGATCTTGAGGGGATCTTAACAAACAAAAAATACAAAGTTTGGTGGGTTAGGAACTGGATGAGTCTTAGAAGAGTTGGGGGAAGAGGGTCAAAATGATCAAAATATATTATAAGAAATATCAAAGGAACTAATATAATTTGTAAAAGAGACAAAATAAAAACTTAAACAGGATGAAATTATACTGGTCAATTGTGTTATTAGGATTTTTTTTCAAATTAACACATACTAGGAATATATGGGAAGAGAACCTTAACTGAGAAAATGCCTGCATTAAAAGAAATGGTATATATCACATATCCCCTCCCAAGGCTCACTGATCATTGTGAAACAGAGCACAAAAATAGGGTAAGATCCAGAGGCAAGTCTGTAGTGGCATTTGTGTTGGTTATGATTGCTGTGGGAAGGTCTAGCAAACTGTAGGTGGTGCCACTGCTGGGAAAGTGTTCCTGGGTTCTATAAGAAAACCTGCTGAACAAGCCACAGGAAGCTAACCAGTCAGCAGCAGCTCTAGGGTCTCTACTTTTATTCCTACCTCCAGGTTCCTATCTTGAGTTCCTGCCCTTCAAGATGGCCTATGAACTATAAGCAGATGCTTTCTTTCCTCCTCAAGTTGATTTTGGTCATGGTGTTTTATTACATCAACAGAAATATAAGTACAACCAAAGCAAAATTCCATCTTTCTGAAGTTGTATATAAAAATAAGATATTTTACAAAAATATATTTGATTGCCTCTGGAGGGATTCAATCAAACTTGTAAATGACAGATATATGAATATAATGAAAGTGGTTAAGTATGGAAAATTCTCCCTTAATACTACATTTTATGTATATTAATGGTTTATAACACATAGGTGTTCTTGATTATTCAAGTTTCATTTTGTTTAAAACAGACACATAATAATTATAAAAGGCAATAAGCTTTTTAGTGTCAGACTTCCGATGTAAGCATTTATTCTCTTCTGTAATGAAACATTTCAGCTTCAAATAATCTATAGAAAATGAATCAAGGAAATACAATAAGGCATAAATCCTCATCAGTGTTCTAGTACAGCAGTCTTCTAGTAAAAAGGAGATTTTTTGAAACAGTAAATATAGCATTAGATTTAAGGTTTAAAGATTTACAATTCGGCATTCTAAGCACTAATAATCTCTTTACCAAAGACCTGTGCAGTGCTCATGATTACTTTATAGGATTCAAAAGAACATGCCTTTATTTTGTACTTTTGAACCCACTAATGACTTTAACAGATGACATTTCTTGTTAAGGAAGACGAGAGTGTGCTTTTGGAGCAAGTAATCTTCAAATCAACTCAAACCAGAGATTCATACAAAACTGCTAAAAATCTTCTGGTTATGATATCACTTATCATAATGTGTTGAAGCTATGTTTCAAAACCAAATATAGTAATGTTAAAACTGCCTACAAAATCATCCCAAACATATCAGCTCTGCCTCTAAAAATTCATGAGACTATAAAGTTAAAAACACTGAATATGCTATGGTAACTTGGAGATTACTTATGATTAATTTCATATCTTGCTACCAATTTCTGAAGATGACACTAAGTATTGCAATAAATAATAAAACATCTTATGAACTTATCATGAATGTAAGCTTTTACATTTTAAAAATATGAATTCAAATTTCTCCTCAACATTGACATAAAAACAGGCACTGAATAGAGTTACATCAATCCTTCCCAAATGTCTCAAAAAATATGTGCACTGTTACAATAAAAACAGTTCACCAGCTGTTTGTGTAAAAATTATTTGATGAAAAACAAGCATGGCCATATGGCACTCTAGCTCTGCTGTGGGTGCATGAAGAATAATTTTGTAGGCTGTAGTACATAATGGTCATGCTAAGTAGGGTGTCAACTACTGCAAGCACATTACATTAATAGTTAATTTGTCCTTTTATCCTCTAAGTACCTACCCTCCTTAACAGCTTGTAGTTTGGAAACAAGTTAACAACTCACTGATTAAGAATTAAAAATATGAAAATGACAAAATATTTGATGTAATATGTACATACAGAATAGTCTTGCTAATTAAAGATGTTGCTTAAATAATGCATTAAGTGAATGATACGAATTTTATTGAGGACGTGGCTCTCGTTTCTAACTAAAGGTTCTGAAAGTGCGAATCTGTCAAAGGTAATCCACCTCTGACACAGAAGAAAAATCTAATTATAAGAGGTACTTCATGTAAGAAACAATTCACTGTAACCATTTGCAGTCCTAGATAAAAATGTACATTAATCACATTTGTATCCTTTGCCATATCGATTGCTGTATCTTACATATAAAACCATATGTTAAATGTTTGGTGAATAGAATCCTTTAGAAACAATGAGCTGGAAATGCTACCAGTGGATATTTGTGTCACTTGTAATACAACAGGGAATAAAGAATAGCTTTTACCCACTTTATTGGATTCATGGTTGAGTATTTATTGGACTATGATATCCTAATATTTAACTGATATTAACTTTACTTTTTTAAATTCCTTCTGTATATCTAAAGGTAGAGTTCATTTAAAAACAAAATTGTATGAATTATTTCTCATTCATTAACTTTGCTTATTGGTATGCTGTTCTCTTGGGAAGACCACATCTCCCACTCCCAAGTCACATGGATTTTTCTCTGTGTGCTTTGGCATATCCATTGGTGCTATCCTGTTTAGTTCATAGCTGGGCAGTCACACTGGTGTGACTTTTAGGCAATGGGAAGAGTCAAAATAGAGAATGAGGATAGTCAGATTGAAATCCAGTCATTTACATTTATGTGTTTTGATCAACATAGTGACAAAAAGGTGTTAACTGACACATAACACTGTCATTTATAACCTCTAAATGTCAATTGAGTTTCATGATGACGTTAATAACTGAAAAAGAAAGCACAGCAGAGAGTTCCATGAGAAAAATGTTTCAGACATGTTATCTTCTACTAAAATGCTTATTCCCTAGGGTTCATTTGATACATGAATACCTACTTTATACTTATGATCTATGTGATATTTACTTCCATACAAATTCTGAGAAAAGATGTATTAATATTTTACTTGTTAGGTTTAGAAATACACACCATCTCCACAGAGGGCAAACATTTATATAAAAATCTATCAAAAGTAACTTTTCAGATGTTGATATCATTTTAATGTTTACTAGTATGTAATTACTAAGTTGCTTAGAGTGGCCTTGAACTCACTCTTGATCCTAAGCAGGCACTGAATTTATGACCTCAGCCTCCTGAACAAGTTGCAATTACAGACAGAATTTTAATTTTCATATTCAAGCCTATTATATATTTTGATCTAATTCAGTTTGTGAATTTGTATTATAAAGATTGTGATCTCTCCCAAATGTTTTCTAATATTATTTCAGTATTTCCTTTAAAATTTTAAAATGATAATGAATTTCCCAGTTAAAAAATATAAACAAGTGATCCACACACCGGATTTTGTCTGGATTTGTTGTTGTGTTTTTATTCATATAATAAAGATTTTGTGATGATTATTATTTAGCTAATTTAGTTTGTTAATGGATGTGCTTATAAACATGATTCAATTGTAAAATACATAAAAACAGAAACATGAATAAATCTTAAATTCTCAACTTGATTAAATTTCAGAAACTGAACACACATATAGAATTACCATCCATATTAGAAATCAAATCCAAAATAAATTTTAAAAAGTAACAGCGGAAATTGATTAAGTGTTTGTCACGAAAGCATGGATAACTGAGTTTAAGCCATATTGTAAGAAGTCAGGTTGGGATGTGCATATAATCCATAATTCCAGAGCTGAAAAGGGAGAGATGGGAAAATCCCTGAGATTTACTGACCTGCCAGGTTACCCTCGAAAGCAAGCTCTACATCAGTGAGAGAACCTGTCTCAAAATCTAAAGTAGAAACAACTGTAGAATAATATCTGGTATTGACCTCTGGCCTCCACATAACATGCATTTCTACACATACATAAACAAACAAATAATAAAATAAAAACACAGCAAATAGTGTACCATGAAAAGATGTTGTGACCAGTTATTTTATTTATTTTATTTTATGTTAGTGTGTGTGTATGTGTGTGTGTGTGTGTGTGTGTGTGTGTGTATGTGTGTATTTTACCTAGGGCCACCTGTATTCTGCCACGGAACTCCTTGCTATCTACTTGTAGGCCCATATTATCTTTTCTTTTGTAAAACTTAAGAGCACTTCACATTCTGTCTAGTAATAATTACTATCCTATGTTCTTAAAGATCTAAAAATATTGTTAGTTTTTTAACTTCATATAAATTGTAGACTATGCTGTGAGGTGCTTATTCATCATGACTATTGTTTCTGTTTTTCTATTGGGTGCTCTTCACTTTTTTATTGTCTTGTAGTATTTTGGAATTTTGTGTTGAAGTTTTTTTTCCTATTTCATGACTCATTTAATACATCTTTCCTTTCATAGCTTGTTCTTTCACTCTATGAATAACATATTTACATAGCAAGAACGTATTAATCTTACATTTTACTTTATTAGCATTTTATTTTCCATCTTTAATTGTATGTACATATGTGTGTCTGTGTGTAGGTATGTCTGAGTTCTGGTGCCTACAGAGGCCAGAAGCATCTGATTCCTCTGGAGCTGGGGTTACACATGGTTGTGAGCTCCCTGATGTAAGTGCTAGGAACTGAACTTGGGTCCTCTACAAGAGTAGTACATGTTCTTAATCACTGAGTCATCTTCCCCCACACGCTTTATCTGATTTTACCATTTTATGTATTGTTTATTTTACCCTAGTTTGCTGTGGATATCGCTATATGTCAATAAACACTGATTGGCCAATAGCCAGACAGGAAGTATAGGCGAGACTAACAGAGAGGAGAATTGAGGAGGAAGGAAGGATAGGGAGACTGGCTGGAGCCCCGCAGAGGAGAAGGAAGATGTAAAGTACTGGTAAGCCACGAGCCACGTGGCAAAGCAGAGATTAATAAAAATGGGCTAAATATAAGAGTAAGAGCTAGACAATGATAGGCCTGAGCTAATGGCCAAGCAGTTTAAATAATGTAAGCGTCTGTGTGTTTATTTTATGAATGGGTTCGGTCAGGGAACCAGGGACTGGCGGGACTTGGGAGCTGGAGAAAGAAGCTCTCCAGCAACACTAGTTGATAACCAGACTCTGAAATTGTTCTATTTAATTATGCTTGTTTCACCTTTTGCAGTGTGGAATTCATTATTTCAGACATCAAGTGTAATGTTTCCCCATTAAAAATCCAAGTGATAAAGACTGTTTCAGAGAGGACAGCCGATTCCCTGCTGCATTGTAGAAGTTCTAAGATAGGTAACTGTACATAGGTGGTGTGTGTGGCAGTCCCTCTACTCTCATCCATAGTTGCACTTTGCATAGCTTCAGTTGCCCACTGTTCATGTTATAACACAAAGTTGTTAAGTGGAATAGTAAAGATAATAATCTGCTGACACATTTTAGGTTGAACGGCACTGTGAATAGTTTATTAAATCTCAATCTGCCCAGCTCTGTCTTGCTTACTTAGGAGATTAATGTCATGATATATAAGCACTTTTGTTCAAGTAACATTTATATGACCTTAAAACAACCTCAAAGTCCAAGAGTAGTGATGCTAGCAATTAGCCTAATTAATTCTTTAAGTGAAAATGTGAATAGTTTTTGACATAAGGAAAGAATAGTATATTGGCTAATGAACGTTTTTAACGTCTACAGCAAGAACATAATTTTAACTGAAATTGTAAGGAAGAAAATTAATTCATACTGATTTTGGTATCATACCTAAAACTGCAAAAGTTACAGCCAAAGTATGCGTTGAGTACTTGGCTAAGATGGGAAACTATTTAATGTGTGGATTTAAGTGTGTATGAAAACCATAGTTCATTACTACCTGTATTCTCTGAATCTGCAGGGAATCTTAGACTGTTTCTACAAGGGAACTACTATTTTCAGAATTCTTTACTCTTTTTTAAGCACCTATTTATTCTTTTGGAAATACTATCTTATTAATATTTTGTACATTTTCTGTGGGCCTCTCTAGTAATTTGCTTCTTCCTATTCTCATGTGGTCTTCATTTATCATGGTCTCCTATTCCTTGTTCTCCCTCTCTGTTGTTGATCCAGCTGGGGTCTCCCGTTCCCCCAAGCTCTCTTTCCCTCGACCCTTGCCCTTCATTTCCCCCACTCATGACTAGGCTTTTCATGAAGATCTCATCCATTTCTCCATCATTGGGCGATCCCTGTGTCTTTCTTGGGTTCCTATTTTCCAGGTAGCCTCCCTGGTGATGTGAGTAGCAGTCCAGTCATCCTTGCTCCACATCTAGTATTCTCCTATGAGTGAATACATACCATGTTTGTCTTTCTGAGTCTGGGTTACCTCACTCAGGATGATTTTTTCTAGATCCATCCATTTGCCTGCAAACCTCATGATGTCATTGTTTTTCTCTGCTGAGTAGTATTCCATTGTGTATATGTACCACATTTTATTTATCCATTCTTCAGTTGAAGGGCATCTAGGTTGTTTCTAGGTTCTGGCTATTACAAACAATGCTGATATGAACATAGCTGAGCAAGTGCCCTTGTGGTATGATTGAGCATTCCTTGAGTATATGCCCAAGAATGGTATAGCTGGATCTTAGGGGAGATTAATGCCCAGCAATGGTTGAGAGACAGCCTGAACTGACCCACTCTGGTGATGGGATGGCCAAACACCCTAATTGGCATGCTAGAAACCCCATCCAATGACTGAGGGATCTGGAAGCAGAGATCCACAGCTAGGCCCAGGGCGGAGCTCCAAGAGTCCAATTATCGAGAAAGAGGAGGGTTTATATGAGCGAGAATTGTTGAGACCAAGGTTGGATAAAGCACAGGGACAAATAGCCAAATGAATGGAAACACATGAACTATGAACCAATGGCTGAGGGGCCCCCAACTGGATCAGGCCCTCTGAATGGATGAGACAGTTGATTGGCTTGAACTGTTTGGGAGGCATCCAGGCAGTGGGACCGGGTCCTGTGCTCATTGCATGAGTTGGCTGTTTGAAACCTGGGACTTATGCAGCGTCGCTTGGCTCGGCCTGGGAGGATGGGACTGACCCTGCCTGGACTGAGTCTACCAGGTTGATCTCAGTCCTCGGGGGAGGCTTTGCCCTGGAGGAGGTGGGAATTGGGGGGTGGGCTGGGGGGAAGGGGAGGGGGGCGAACAAAGGAATCCGTGGCTGATATGTAGGACTGAATGGTATTGTAAAATAAAAAAAAAAAAGATTTTGTACATTTTGATACATTAATGGAAGCAGCTAAGTTTTACTTTTCTTTAAAACTATCTTGCCTGTTGATATTTGTATGTACATATTAGAGTCAGCTTATCAATTTCTATTGTAAATACTGAAGAAGTTTCTATCTAGGGTGAACTGAATTTGATGCTCAATTGAAGAAAACGCCTTTAGAACATTAAGCTCTCTCAGTCAGTGAATAATTATTGCTTTATGCTCAGAAGTATTTTGTAGAGACATATTGAACATATCTATTAAACATATTTTGGATTTTAAAACATTTTGTTTGTTGATTTATTAAATGTTATTGATCATATCTTTATTTAGTTAAATGAGAATGTAGGGCCAGTAATATTACTAAACAGTAGTGTGCTTGTCTAGAATGCATGAGGCCCCGTGTTTCATTTCCCAGGACCACAAAAAATTAAAAATGTGAAGAAATAAATAAGGATGTAGAGATGAAGCTTGGTCAATACTGACATTGTTCCTACATCCTTGAAAATTTTGTTGAATAACTTCATGTATTTTCAAAATATATTTCTAAGAATTCCCTGTCAAATGTCATATGCTATTTATGATAATCATTTTTCAATGTGTGTGTGTGTGTGTGTGTGTGTACATTGATCTCATTATAATGACTTGTGATACTCTCTGTCTGGTGCCTGAGAAGGCCAGAAGGCATTTTATCCCTTGGAGCTGGAGTTGCAGGTTGTTTGACCTGCCTGAGGTGGATGCTGGGAATCTAACTCCAGTCCATTTGCAAGAACAGCAAGTGCTCTCAACCCTTGAGCCATCTCTGTCTTTCTGGGACACTTTTTAAACTGTGAAAGAGAATCAATGATAGTCTCATTGCATCATTTTCTTGTTTCTGTTTTGGAGGGCAAATTTTCCAAACTATTTAACGATTAACTATGATAGTTATAGTAGGAAATTTGATTGTCTTTATTGAATCGGAATTTCATTCCTGCTCTAAATTAAAATATTTTAATAGCAAGCAGCAAATTATATAAAATATATCTCAGGTGTTGATATATTACTTTTCTCCCTTTCTTCAAGTTAATTTTATGAACCTAAAAGTGTTGATGTTTTTATTATTAAAAATGATGTTGTAATTCTGCAAGGAATGTGTTATTTTCATTTATTTTATATATTTAAAAATATTTACTCAATTTACTTAAACCCACTTATTTATAATGTATTGTAATTGCCTTGGCATATTTGTTTTTTATCTTTTCTGCATTTTCTGACATTTGATTTAGGATTGCTGCATTTGTGTTTACAAAAGGAATATATTGTGATTTGATATCTCCATAAAGTTCCTGGTAGGTTTGGGAGTTGTGGTTATGCCATTCTTATAAAACATGCTGCAGGAAGCACGGTGACACACATCTGGAATCTCAGCATTTGGAAGTTGAGATAGGAGGATTGCTGCAACCTTAGTCCTTCTTGGGATACATAGTGAGTTAGAGGTGAGTCAGGGCTATATAGCAAGACTTCCAGAGACACCCCCTCAAATAGCCTAGCCTAGCCTAGCATAGCATAGGAGAAAATAGAAGAAGTTGAGATATGTCCTCCTTTTCTATCTTTTTTTTTCTGGTGTGGGCCTGCACTGCTTCAATGTAATGTTGACTTACTTTCTTCCATGTCACTGAAGGTATCTGACTCTGATATGTTTTTTAATTATACATTTAATTCTACTGTGAATTGTGACTATATGCTTTTAAATCTTTGAGATCAAATTAAAGTTACGTTATGTTCTAAGATGCAGTCAGATATTTTAAAAGTTGCACAGTGATTTGGAGAAATACATATCTTTTGAATCTTTTGAAATAAGTCTTTGTCCTTTGAACAGGAATCTCATACAATGTCTGCTTGCTTTGCTCTACTATCCCTGGACTATGGACCAATGTGGAGAAACAAAATGAGATCTAACTCTGTTAAAGTAATAAAAGAAAATCTTCATTACTTGCCAATAATATTATACACATATGAAAGAAAAATTATCAGAGAAAATCAAAACTTAAAATGCATGTATTAGGATCAAAATAATAATAAAAGCAAAATTAAAACCAGACCTAGTGACATAGACCTGTAAATCCCAGATTCTTTGGAGGCTGGGGTAGGAGGAATGAGTTCACGTCACCCTGAACTACAGTGGAAATTTAAGGCTTGCTTGTACATTTTAATGAGACCTGCCTTGAAATTTAAATAAATAAATAAACAAATAAATAAATAAATAAATAAATAAATAAATAAATAAAATGGGAGAGGCATCATCCAGCAATCAATGGGAGCAGATGTAGAGACCCACAGCCAAATACAAGGTGGGGAGCCAGGGGAACTCCGCAAAAGAGGGGGAGGAAGGATTGTAGAAGCCAGAGGGGTCAAGGGCACCTTGAGAACACTGGCCACAAAATCAATTCAGCAGGGCTCAGGAGGGCTCACAGAGACTGAAATAAACATAGACCCTGTATGGGTCTGAGCTAGGTCCTTTGCATATACTTTATGGTTGTGTAGCTTGATGTTCTTGTGGGACTATTAACAGTGGTAGGTGGTGGTGTCTCTGACCCTTTTGCCTATTCTTAGGACTCTTTTCCTCCTACTGGGTTGCTATGTCTGGCTGTGATATGAGGGTTTGTACCCAGTCTTATTGTGTCTTATTAGGCCATGTTCAGTGGATATCCCTGGGAGCCTGCTCTTTTTTTCCTTTTCTTCTTTTATTTTCTTTCTTCTACAAGGAAAAGAGAGGAAAAGTTGATCTGCAAAAGAGGGGAATTGGGAGGAGGGACTGGGAGGAGTGGAGGGAGAGGAAAGTGCAGTCTGGATATAATGTATGACAAAAGAAGAAAAGTTAAAAATGTGGGACGATAGTAATAAAGCTCAGTGGTTAACTGCCTACTATGCTTGAGACTCTAAATTCAATCACCAACAATGTAAAAACAGGTTGAGATAACAAAACACATAAAACTATTGAAAAAAGTAATTGTATTATCAAAATTTACATAGATAAATTGAAAAACTTTCCTTAAAAACACTGAAATTTAAGTAATCATTTACTATAACATTGAAAATAAGTGGGAACTTCTTAAAATATTCAACTCAATTTTCATCTGAGATCTGAAGGCTTGTTTACAAATAGAATCATATCAGATTTTGCATAAGAAAGCTATATTTTGAATATTGTAATTCTTAACTTCGGAGCTATTGAAAATTTATGTGCATTAGTTCAAAGATATTTTAAAAGATTTCTAATGAAAGCACAATTTTGAAGTAAAAAAGGTGATTAAGTTAAGAATATCTTGAGAAAGAGAAATATGAAACTTTAAAATACAATATCCATTTCTAATAGAACTTGACTTATAAATCATAGCTATCACCTCTATCTTTCAAAAATAATAGACAGCATATTGTTATGTGTGGGTAGATATGTTAACAAAGACTGCAATAAAGTTGTCAATTAAAAATATCTCATGTTTGTAGATGAGAGGATTATTGGTAGGTAGGAAACTGTATGGTTTGAATAGAAGACAAATTCAAAAGTGCTAAATATGAAGCTAACACCAGAAGTAAGCATATTTTCTCTATGAAGTTGTGAAGAAAAGCAAATGGAGCATCAACAAGTATGACAGCCAAAATAGCTTTTGGTCCATCACCAAGTTAATTATCTTAAGGAGCTTTATTGAGAACATCTGGGAGATTCATGTCCCTAGTTTTCCAACTCATAAACTAAACAGCTGAATGTAGTGAATTCTACACAGAGAATGATGCCCAAGAAATTCCTCTGAATAAAAGTCCCCTACAATGCAGAGTTGGTAATATTGATCATTGTCACTTGAGAAGGAAATCATGCTAAAGTTGAGACAATCTTCCAGATGTTTCAAAGAATACATTACATTCTGTCTGTATGTCCGTCCATCCATAAATCCATCCTTCCATTGATCCATCCATCCATACATCCATCCATCCATCCATCCATCCATCCATCCATCCATGTATCTATCTGTCTGTCTATCTAGATACAGATTTATTATTTTCAGAGCAAAAACCTTTGGTTTGACAATTAGACTTGGGCTTTCATGCTTTTCTGCACTACATTCCCACAGTGGTAAGTAGATGTGTCAGGGTACATCCTGTTCACTTTTGCTGAAGTAGAGGTCAGTCTTACATATGAGACAGGCTTACTGGAGAAAGTATTCTCAAGCCATTGTAGCATTCTATGACAAATAATATCAATATTGATAGATAAACACATGTGAAAAGATCTCTGAAGAAACACAAAGGGTAAAGGGGATATACAGAGAATAAGAAAGAATGTAATAATTACTGTCTAAGGAGAAGACAATCCTGAGTACTCTGATACTATTATTACATGTTGATGTGTATATATTAAATAATCACATTGTTCTTCCCTCCCCAAGTATGCACAATGAAAGCACAAAATCTCTGAATCACAAAAAAAAATCAAGGAAAATTTAAAAGATGTTGAACAGATTCAAGCACCAGGATAGGAGGAAGAACTAATAGTTGAATGCATCTCTATGCTGTAGAATGAACCAAAATCTCAGATTTAAAGGTTCTATTCATTGTCTAGGCAAACTGTATAAACTAAGACCACACATAATATATGTAATCAGTTTTGAATGTATGATTAACAATAATAATAACTGATTATTATTGGTTAGTAATGATAATTGAGCAATGTTGTTATAAATTCCATTACTTTGGATGTTAAATTAAATTTTTAAAAAGTAAAAGATGATGAGTTGAAAGTAGGTAACATTCTCAATAAAATATTTCTCACATACTTAAAAAACACTATTTCTATAGGACCCATATATATACCCTCTGTGCATATATCCTAAGAGATACTTGAACACTTTTATTTATTGCTATATTATTCACAACAACAAAGAAACGAAACCAGCCTAGGCATCCATGCACAGATGAATGGGTAATGAAAATGTGGTATTTTGAAATGGACTTTTATTCGGCTACAAAGAACAATGAAATTGTGAAATATGCAGCAAAATGGATGGATACAGAAAGTATTATATTAAGGAAAATAACACAGACTCAAAGATAAAAAATTGCATATTTTCTCTCATGTAGATCATGTCTTTATGTAAGACAGGATGACTTTAAGTATAGGCTGTGAAACCAGGAAGGAGACCAAATGAGGGCAGGGATCTATGCAGAAGAGGAGGCAGAAAAAGTCCAAGAGCTGGAGGTCGTGGATGATTCCAAAGAAACAGCATCTTCCACACACAACAGAACTGATAGTCATATGAGTTCACAGGGCCTGTGACAGCACACAGAAGACCTGCACAGGCTTAAACATGACAAAATACCAGCACTGGGAAGGGAAGGTAGATACAAAGTCCCACGCCTCACCAAATTCTGGGAAATTAATTTCCTCTAAAGGAATGTCAACCACACTCCAGGGCAGGTCCCATGACCAATAGTTGGCCAACTTAT
>CABHPH010131233.1:16632-47197 GCA_902168325.1 Peromyscus nudipes
GAATGTGAAAAATCAAAGACATGGCATCTATCATGTGGCTCACTCAATGTCTGCTGTTTCCACCCATCTGTGTCTGATAAACAATCCAAGAACTGCAGCGAGGTAGGTCCCCAGCTCAACTGCCCCACTTCTGATCTAAATGCTTCCATGTGGAAGAAATCCCAACCCGGGGTCTCTATTGCCTTGTACCTGAGTATGCTACAAAATCTCCAGTCTATAATGGTGTCCTGCCTGCAAGACACACCAGTGCAATGTTGGCACAAAGCTTGTGGGAGTCACCAATCAATATCTGACGGATTTAAGGCACACTTCAAGAGCTGGAACAAATTCCTGGCATAGTCCATAATCTGAGACTAGATAAGCCAGGTACAAAAGGGAAAATCAAGTACTACTGTTCTGCTAAAGGACTGCAGTAACAAAATGACTCCTCATGAGACTTTGCAGTACCCATATATGAGGGTCTTGTTCAGCCATCATCAGAGAAGCTTCCTCCTACAGCAGAAGGGAACAAATTTAGAGACTCACAGCTAGATAGTACAGAGTGTGAGAGACCTTGAAATATTCAGTCCTACATGGCATGTCTCCATCAAATCTCTCCCTTCAGGATTTAGGTAACCCTTTGGAAGAGGGAAAAAGATTGTAAGAGCCAGAGAGGCTGGGAGACACTAAAGAAAGAAGGCCTTTTAAATACAGTAGGACCATCACACATATAAATTCACAGAGACTGTGGCAGCATGCCTAGGACCTGTGCAGATCTGGTATAGATAGAGTGCCAGTGGTGAGAGGGAATTTGGACACAAGCTTCCATCCCAAACCCATAAGTATCTCCAACTGATAATTGGTCTCAAAGTGAAAACTGGATTTCTCCAACAGAGTCTCACTGGTTATACAAGCCACACCTAAGGGCAAGCCCCATGTCCAATGGTAAATTGGCCAGCACACACACACACACACACACACACACACAAATTCAATGGTATTTCATAATGCTCTGGGTTTTTTTGTTTGTTTGTTTGTTTGTTTGTTAACAGGTCCTTGGTTTGGAGCCAGAGAGGGGGCTCTGTGGTTAAGAGCACTCTCTGCTCTTCCAGGGGATCTGGGTTCAATCCCCAACACTCATAAGGTGGCTCACAATTGTCTGTAACTCTAGTTCCAAGGGATCTGCCTCTCTCTTCTGACATCTTTAGGCACCAGGAACATACTTGCTGCACAGACATATATACAAGAAAACACCCATATACACAGATCCTTGGTTTTGTGGTTTGGGGGAATTTCTTTTCCTATAAATCTATGAGCCTCTTCATCTAGGTGTTTCTTGTGTTTTTTTTAATTTTTTGCTTTAGCCCATTTTTTCTGTTCATTTATTTATTTTATCCTATTTAAATCTGTTTTTCTTATTTATTTTATTTTATAATTATTATTATATTTTTGGATTCCATTTTTTTTCTAATGAAAGAGAGCAAGAAAGGGTATAGATTTGAGTGGGTAGGGAGGTGAGGGCAGTCTGGGGGAAGCTGGGGGGGAATAACAATCAGAATACATTGCTTGAATAATATATTTTCAAATATAAAGTAAATAAAACAAATTATTGAATATCATTGTCACAGTCACGTAGGCCCAGAACTTTAGATGCGGAAGTAGGAGGATCATGAGTCCAAGGTCTTTATTGGTTAAAGAATAAAATAGAGGCTTGCCTTGACTACTGGGGGTCTTCTCTCAAAAATGTTATGTAAAAGTTATTTACCTGCATACACGCATTTAGATATATAAATTCAATCTGCTGAGTTCATTTAGTGCAGTCCGTATGTATATATCTTTAGACTGATGACTTAGTATTAGATAACCACTTAGGGAACTCATCCTTAGGGGAGTCTGAGTCTCCCTCTCTGAGCGGTCACTAATTGGAGATAATACACGAAAGTAAAAGGAGGATTTGGAGGTAGAGGGATGGGAACAGTGGGAGTAGGTGTCAGGATACTAAAAGAAGATTGGAGATAGTCAAAGCATATTATACACATGTGTGGAATGTCATAATAAAGCCCATTAGTTTGGGAAATTAATAATTGCTAATCAAAATGAAAAAAATCATCACTTCACTACAGCTTTTAAAAGTGTAGGTACAGTTATATTACTGTGTTATCATATATGAGTTTCAGAAAATCCTTTTATTGTTAGGAAATTTTTGCTTCATAATTATGAAATTATGCAAACTAAATCTTTTCTCACTGTTACTTTGAAGATTCTTTGTGTTGTTAATAAAAGATTCGAAAAATGACCCAGAATGAAGTTAGAGGACTATCTTGTCAGGGTTTCCAATGAGAAACAGGACAGCAAATCTGTAATCTAAGAAGTACAAGGATGAAGACAGAGAAGAGTTTGGGGTTGAGTTTGAGTTGTAGATCAAGAAAGCAAGCTGGGTCAGCAGGGTTCCGTATGCAGCTGCATGTTTGGTGAAGGGAGGATCTTCAGACATGGGGAAGAATGCTTAGAGTATAAGAAAACTCATGCTTCGGATTTGGGCATTCAGAAGAAGAGGGAGACATGTGGGCGAAGCAAAGTTATAATTTTTGAACTCAAGAAAACAGAAAGACTTGTCAATAAGGGTCCCTAAATAACTGTAGCTAGAGATGGACTGCTGATGTATAAAAATACATTATTTCAATAAGAAGATAATTATTTCTTCCATCTTTGAACCTGTCTTCAGCCATATCAGCTTTCTATATGTTTGGGAGGCTCATTTGATAAGTTTTATTTTAGTTTAAAGAATATGTGTTGGGAGGGGCACATGTGAGTGCAGATGCTGAAGGAAAGAAGAGGAAGTTGGATCCACTAGAGCTGGAGGAAGAAATCGGAAGCAGCCTTATGTGTGTACTGGACACCAAATGCAGGTTCTCTGCAGCAGTGGTGTGCTCTCACAACCACTGAGCAAGCCATTGCTCTAGCTACAAACAGGAACATTTGAATTCACTCCTAAGGGAGGGCTGATTTATACTATATTTGTGAAATGCTATCGTTCTTTGGGCAATTTAGAGAATCATGTTTCCACTCATAGTGAGAAATAGAATTTAGTTTTTATTATTGTGATTAGGAAAAGGCTTTCCATTAAATGTTCTCAACAAAGCCCTATCATCTCCACCTTCCTTCCATTTTCCATATAGTATTTTTAATCATCGGGTACAATTGTGATGCTTTCACTTATTAAAATTGTGTTATTAAGGAGAAGCAGGTGGGATCCAGTGATGTTCATTAGCATTCATCCTCAATGACCTCCAAGCTTGCTAGTGCCCATCTAGACACCTACATAATGCTCTTATTGTACTATTGTACTTATTGAGCTATATGTACTTTATGGCAAAGCAATTGCATTTCCTTTATATAATCAAATGAAATGTGTCTATGCATTAACCAAAGACAGATTTAGAAAGTAAGTGACAGGACTATTCATGATAATCCAAAGGAGAAACCACCAGTGAACTTAACAGCTATAGAATGGATAAATAGATGCTATATAGTAATAGAACCCTGTTAACAAATGTAGTTGCCCAATTTATAACTATAGAAGAAATGAATGCATAGCATAGCTATAAATCTAAAAATCTGAAAGCAACTTGTATGCATCTAAGGCAAAACTTAAACTATATATATATCATGGAGTATATATGTATATATACCATGGAGTTGGTGAAGGGTGTAGGGCAATGTTAAAGAGTATACAGTTTTACTTATAAGGTGAAAAGTTCTTGAGAATCTAATATAAAGCATGGTTGGTAATTTGCTAGTTATGCTAATTAATCATTTAATGATGATTATTCTTACTCTGTGTAAAATTATCACAGCACACACTGAGTCTGTTCCATCTTTATTCTTAATTTTACATACTTTGAAATAATGAAAACTACTCAAGTTGAATACAATACTGCATTTGTATGAAACAAGATTCTGACAGTGGTGCTCAAATACATCAGTGTCCCTTTACTAAACTGCTGGCACTTATGACAGAACCAACCCACTATACACACAACTATACACACAACTGTAACTTTTTGAAAAGGAATCACATGGAAATCAGAACCCAAAACACTAATTCATGCAGACACAATTCTCCCATTTACCAGTCTGATGAAAATTAGTTTTTACCATAAAGAAGAGTGCAGAAGCAGAAGACAGCCTTCTGCTCACAATATCACATTCCCCCCAAAGATAAGAATCCAACTTTGAGAGAGGTTTATAGTTAAGTTCATTTTTCAAGCCCTTCATAAACCTGTGGAATGTGGTCTAAGGAGACATCTAGTTTTAAATTTTTCTAAAATTTATTCTTCTCCATTATTTTAAAGTGTCCTCATGAAATTAAATAATTCCAAGGCAGATCCACACCGGATATAGCTTCAGATTGTTCATTTTCTGCATTTTATTCAATGGATATAGGAAAAACCCAAATGACCTCAGAGAGTATCTTTCAGTGAGTAATGAGAGAGGAAGCTGGGCTTCTTCCTGCTTAATCTCAATTGTAATGAAGCCTTGAGCAAAAGGCAATTCAGGTCTTATAAAATAATGGCTAAGATGTTAGCCATGAGTATTTTCTCAAAGTTTATTTCAGGGTGTGTGAAATTCAAAAGAAAGAAAATAAATGGTTTAAGCAGTGTGGGAAGAAATTACTGATTAGAAACTAGGAGCCCTGTAAATGAAAATGGAAGGTTTAATGATTTTTGCCTTAGTGGCTAAACCCCTTCTAAGGCATGCTATTAGAAAATGATTTAAATATCTGTTGAAGAGTCACAAGGGGGCTAATTCCAAAGGTGGTTTTGGACCCTTATTAAAAATGCAGTGAAATTCAACTCTACATTACAACAGTAATTAACTGTGGTTAACAGCCTCCCAATGAGGTGCAATTACCTTTAAATTAATTCTCAATTTTTAGATGTATATCTAATGCATTCATTTATCAGTTAATTGATAATTCTGAAGTTAAATTAATGTAAAAGACTCAAGTATATGACAGAGCAAACATTTTTCATTCATTTGAGAATATTTTATTGCTACATCTTGCAAATAATACTTAGAGAGACCATCTTCTTTATTACAGCAAAATCTAATAGTCTTAAAAAAGTGGATGAGAATAAGGAGATGACTAGAGGGCTTGCTCATTTACTGAGCCATTTAAATTTGCAATAGTTCATAAGTGCAATAATAATTCTCTTTGTAACAAAATAATTATTTTCACATTTTTAAAGTAAATTGACTCTAGTTATTTTATAATGGGTCAGAAATGTAGGAAATATAAATTTATAACAAACATTCAACATAGTTATATTTCTAAGTGGCTTACCCCAAACTATAATAACAGATTAGAAACATTTCATGATTGTTTAATGGAGGGTGAATTTCTATTAATCAAATCTTGCTTTATACCAATTCTCATCATTAAAAAGAAAGACCCATTTGTTAAAAGTAAAAATGCCCCTGGAAAGGTTAAATGATTAAAATTAAGGGAAAGAAAATTTAAATATGTACTAGAGACAAAATGATAGTTGTACCGATGTCTAAAAATCTAATAGTAAAACCATTTAGAAAATAAAACTCAGGGTATGGATATGTAGGAAGGAGTTTTGAATTACAATAGGATTACTTCTTTTCAGTGATTTAAAAATGGTAGAGCATGTAATCACTAATATTTTATTGACTTTGTTCAGTCAGTACTTATCTAACCTTGAATTATCTTACTACTTCTTTCTTTGTACTTTGAGTGATAACATTACTATTCTTTTATTCTCCTCTGTCCTTTGACCTTACTTTGTACCTCTATTGAGGTACCTCCAACTGGTAATATCTGTAGAGGCTGTCACCGGCATGATGGAGAGAAAAAATTCCCAAACAGGCCACAAAGCATTTCAATATCTAAACAATGGAAACAAAGTTGATGACCTCTGTTGAGCTGAATCACAAAGAGCACACTGAGATCTGTAATGAGTATAAAGCACCCAAGACTGGGGAAAATCCTGTAATTTCTGAAAAGTAAAGAGACAATAATGTAAGACCAGAACATTATTTAGTTCTCTCATTGTATAGAATTAAAAATGATAAAGGGCTCTCTAAACTTCCTTAGACAGCATTCGAAAGGAAGCTCAGGTTATAATTCTTATTTAAACAAGTATCTGCAACTTTCAAGATGCAGTTTTTACAAATAATGATTTCGTGCATATCATGCCAAATATTAGGCTACTAATTGAAAATATTCACTCTAAATGGAATAAACTACCCAAAATTCTGATGCAAAATCTCAAATTCTGAGATGAAAAGACACTACAAGCAAAATCTGAACATATTGTTCAAAAAAAAAGATTGGATAAAATTTGGAGTATATGCATATTATAATAATATTGAATCATGAAAAGGAATAAAATCTTGCCATTTGCAACAGTATGGATAGAACCAGAGACCATTATGCTAAGTAAAATAAAGCTGGTATAAAAGAACAAATATGTAATCTTACTTAGTACTATGTTTTACTAGACAGTGAAGATCAGAAATTATGCACAATAGCTAGAAAGATTTGCTTGTTCTCATCACATTGATCTGATATATGCTTAAGATGACAAATATGCCAACAGCCTTGATTTTATCATTATATAACATATGCATGAATTAAAACATGACATTTCCCCCATGTGTAAAATTTTGTTTTAATCAAATTTGTTTAATTTGCAAGATTTAAGTGAATATTTGAACTTTCTGGAGTCAAAATTTATTGCAGAAAAACACAATGAAAATTGATTTATCATATAAGGTATATAAATATCTACTTAAAGCTATTATAATTGCTAATGCAGTGTGACCAGCTGCCACATGTTCAGAGGACACCTCTCCATCCTGTTGTAATAATAGTATCTATCCCTCTTCATTACCTGAACCAAAATGAACCTTTAGTTCTTTAAGTTGTCTTTGTCTGGCATCTTGTTACAGCAGTGAAAACTATTACTAATGCATTACCCCAATTGAATTAGAAATTCAATAGCATCCTTGTCAAAATTTCAATACCATTCTTCAAACAAACAGTGGGTAACAACCATGAAATTCATATGAAGTAACAAAACCCCTCAAATATTCCCATCTGGTAACTATGGATAAAAGTCGAGGCATGGCAGTATCCTAAGGAAATAGTAACTACTTAGTGGAAGTGAAGCGTTGGGTCCACAGCTATTGTACTTGAGTCTTTCTCCACACCTATTGTATTGTAGTACTTCTTCCTTTATGTCTGATAATGTTTGCTTCATAAAATTAAGTGTTGTGACATTTGCTGCTAATGTAGTTATGCTTTCTTGTTAACTCCATTATTTATTATCTATAATGAGCCACATTTCTTTCTGTAGTCTTTAATTTAAAGCCTATATTATCAAATATAAACATGTCTTGTTTGATTTTGGCTTCATTGCTGTTCATTCGGTCTGTATCTTTAAGAGTAAAATGAGTCTGTCACAGCAATTGGCAAGCCTTTTCCCTGACGATTAGCTCTTATAATGTCACGGGGGGGGGGGGGCATCAGGTTGCTGGGGAGACATTTATCAAAAGTCTTTCAAGCAAATAAGGGGGAAATATGCTCAACACTGCAGTTTGTACTAATATGCTGGGGAAAACAGTCAGATATCTGCTCTAGGAGGGAATCCATGGTTACTTTTGTAAACCTATGGCTGGAGATGTCATACATGCTAGAAAACAACCTAGAAACACCATTTTCCTAAATGAACATAATATTTGACTGTCTTATAAATATTTAACCTTATACCTACAGATTAATGAAGGTCTCCCATCTCATCACAGTAGCTTAATTTGAAAGTGGATTATTACAGAGAATCACAACTGTTCAACGTGAAAAGAACAATTGACAGGTGTGTACCCATCACTAAAGGAGACAGTTAGAGCGTCACACCTACACCCTCCTGTGGGAGAGAAAGTGCAAGGATTATGAGGGCCAGAGGACTGAATAACTACTGAGAAATGATATCTTGTAGATATGACAGGAGTTTTGCACCCAGGAGCTCTCAACACCAAAAGTTGCCCAAGGGCGACCTGCACAAGACCATACTTCTGTACATCAGCACAGATGGCAGAAGAGCTCACAACATACCCCCAGTGTTGAGAAGCTCTAGGAAGTTCAGGATTATTGAGGAAGAGTAAGTTTTCTTCAGTATAAGACCCTGATAGATTTTTATTGTTTATATCTACTAAGGTAATCAAAATTTGGGAGGGACGTTCTTTTGTTTTTACCGTCTTTCACATCATGCCTTCTAATCCCATCCATCTCTCGCCCCTCCCCCAAAATAAAACAAAATAAAATTTTAGAGAAAAAAAGGAAAAAGAAAAGGAAGAAGGGGAAAATCTCACCATGGAAGCTGCAGTATGACACAGTGAGTCACACAGTAAACCCCTTTATCCATGCCTCTCAATTTTATCTCTCTCTCTTCCTTTTCCTAATGGAGGTCTGAACTTTAAAATTCTGTACTGTTCATCTGACTGTTCCAGGTCCTCCAAAGCTGAGGTAGGTTTGAATGTTCTTTAAAGTTATCATTTATTTCTTTCTTACATTATATTCTCAGTGTGGATGCAGTCAGTACTTAAAAATAGCATACAGATTTGTTTTAAAAAATAATATAATGTTTACAACAGTATTTTTTAAGCTTCAAAGTGCCCTGATTTTTGAAAATTGAATTTCAGAGTATTGAATTTCAGAATAAAAACATGAAATGCATAATATAGATTTGTAGGTCATTTTTAATGTAAACAAAAGGAGTACTCTGACATATTTAAAATACTTTGAGTGACAATTTAAAAACTTTCAAATATTCCTCTATATAAAAAATAATCCATATACTAATTAAATGTAACACAATGCATTTTGTAGCATTTGCATTCAGATTCCAAACATTCTGTAAATCATTCCTATTCCACGTGTATACATGTAACATCTATCACTAGATTCTTAGTGTCATACTGTCAAATTCAGAAAGGCAATGCTCAAATTAAATACTCTAGTTCAAGCTTTAACATAGAAATGAAAGTTGATCTAACTTGACAGTTCCCTAGAAATAATCACTCTGACATGCCAAAGATGGGACATGACTAGATCTCTATATTATTCAAAATGATAGCATCTAGAGAAAGGAAAAGAAGTGAAAGATAGCTCTATAGACATGAATGAAAGCATCTCAAGACTAAAAAATGGTGTAGCTCATAGGGTCAATGTTGGGCAAGAGGGCTGAGAATACAACAGTGTATATCATTGCATCTCTTCCTTCTTGTTCCCAACTGGCTTCCATCATCATTGAATTCCCCAAGTATGAAGAAAGTAAAAAATATGTCTAGGCCAATCTAAGCCAAACTTTTGAAATTTGATGTTCATAGCCAGTGATACTATTTAAAATGTAATCTCAGTGTTTAAAAGTAGTCAGAATATAAATACACTAGGAAACAGTAGTAATCTTCCACCTAAATTTTTAAATTAATGGACTTCATTCTGTAATAAAATCCTTATAAAGTAGGGCAAAACTTTTGCATATAAAAGCAAGGACTGTTTGATTGGTTATTTACACCTGAGATTAACTTTTACTACTGAACATTTTCCCCCATTTTACACTTTTTTATTAATAGAGTGATCATTAAATCTGTTTTAATACTTTAAAACAATGTCAGCTCAAATATTTCCATTCTACCCATTAAAGAAATTAATATTTTTTCACATAATACCATCCAAATGAAGACTCAGTGCGTAAGGATTGCTTCCAGACTTGTAGCTCAGATACCTTTGCCCCACAGAACCTAAGAAGTCAGTGTTTATTTCACAATAACAGCACTCCACAGAGTTAGCCTTTGAGAACAAAGTAGCCTTAGTCAGCTGTGGCATTTCTTCCTCCCTGCTCACAGTGGAGAACTGGAATTAACAGATAACTCCAATAACACTGACTGACTAATGTTCACTTAGGGAGTCCAAATTTGGAAAGTTAAAAAATATATATTTCTGAGATAAATTGCTGAGACACTGTTAATTTATTTTGTAATTGTAATAAGTAAAATATTTGAGGTGATATGTAATAACTAGAGAAGGACAAACAATATTTATATCATGGAACAATCATTAATTTAAATTAGCACATCTCAATCCTCACTGTCAAAATATTTTCCCAGTTATTTACAAATATCTAAGAAAATGTTGACATTCAATTTCTTCATTCAAACATTAAGCATTTTCTTTAAATACATTGACAGTTCTCACTATATCATAATTTTTGTATTTAACATGTGTAATATTTCATTTTGGTGCAATGTTTATATAAGTTTTTGCCACAGATTAGAGATTATGTAAAAATATTATAGACTATTATGATTGTTTCCTAATAATTTTATTAAACAGCAATATGACCATTGCTTTTGAAGTTCAAATCAACAAATTCAAATTTCTTGGTTGGATAAACTAATCATTAAAATTCCTCATGTCGATTTTATTATGCATTAATTGTTTATAATTTAGCTGTGGGGAAAACACAAAATGGTGCTTGATTTGCTTAACTAATCTAAAAAGTTATTACTTTTATTTTTTGAGATTGTAATATTATTGTATTATTTTCTCCTTCCTTTCTCCCCTTCCAAGCCCTCTCATATACATTTCCTTATTTTTTTCAAGTCTATGCTTCATTTTTCATTAATTGTTCATAACCATGATTAAATGTGTGTGCCATACTTGATGGAGATCAGTTTTCAGTTCACAACACACACAGAAAGCAGATCACAGCTGCCTATAACTACAGTTCTTAGGTACTTTGCTTCAGCACACCTATACACACGTGGTGTATATAACTCCTAAAGGCACATGCATGAACACATAATTAAATATAAATAAATGAATATTAATGATAGCATGCAAATAATGGATTTCATTTTTGTGTTTTCATTCATATGATTTTATATTTTTTCTCACCCTCCCTTTCCTAACTCTCCATTTTGAAAATGAAATTTACAATATCCTGATATAAAATCTGACCAATTTTTAAGATGAAAATTTCTTCTTTTACTCACATTATCAACTCTATAAACTTTCTAAAATTCTTCGTGAGGTGACACAGTACACTGGAAACTAAGTATAAATATTTATAGAAGCAAAGCAAAAAGGAACCACTTCAAACCTACTGTTGTTCTCTTAATTGGTATTGTAAGTACAATAAAATTAATATTTAGTATGATTTACAATAACTCTATCTCTTCATGTTAGCACATTCATTCCCTTATATTACCACCTGTCAAACTTAAATGAAAAAAAATTAACATTTTTTATGCTTTGTGGACCTAGTTAAAGTACTGGAAATTCAGATTAGTTATCTAATTGTATCTGTCCTTGAGGATGGAAGAAATCATACAATAAATATTAAAAAAATTAATATTTTTTTAATTTTAAATTTGCTCAATAACTATTGTGTGCCTTCCGCATTTAAGCCCTATGTTTGGACATCATACATGTTAGGAGAAAAGGCAATTTGAACTTTTGTGGAGATCAGGCATAAATTAAATTATTACACAAAAGCATTTAAAATGCCAGTGCAGAAAATATGGCTATGTATATTTAGTAATGTGGGTTCAGGAAAGGCTTTCTTGAGGCCCAGAGCACCAAACTGCTACACATGAGGCAAATGGCAATTGTATAACTGAAGGATGAAAGAACTTGATCCAAGTTACAAAAAAAAAAGTCATGAAGAAAAAGTGATGACATACTATATTGCCAGGATAAGGCCACAGAGACTAAAGCAGAGAAACTGAGGAAGAAAAGGTCCATGAACTCACATAACCAAAATTCAAGGTAAGACAACCCAATGGCAGAGGAAAACATCTCAAAAATATTGAAATTCTTCTGAAATACAGAAAACAGAATTTTAAGCAGGAGCTAACATGTTTAGATTTCTAGGTTTCAAAAAAGAAAGAAAGAAAAGAAAAGAAAAGAAAAGAAACCCATAGTTTGTGAACTGAAGGAATTAAAGGATGTGAAAGACCAACTTAGAGGCTCCAGAATTTGACCAGATGGGACATATCAGAAGATTAGTTCCAGAGTGTCGGTGAGATGAAGGGAATGAGTGGAATCAGAGATACATGCAGTCTTATTTATACTATACTTAGTACATAAAATCACGGGATTTTGTAGTAGTTATGAACAGAGATAGAGAGAGGGAGAAATCAAAACCGACTCAAATTTCTAAGCTTTTCTTTAGTATTGAATGCTGTGGGATAATGCTTTTGTACACTGGTTTAATGAAACTCTGATTGGCCAGTAGCCAGGCAGGAAGTAAAGGTGGGATAATCAGACAAGGAGAATTCTGGGAAGAGGAACGCTGAGTCAGGAGATGCCAGCCCACCCTCACTGTCCAAGGAGCAGCATGTAATGCCACACAGGGTAAAGCCACAGAACATGTGGCAACATATAGATTAACAGAAATGGGCTGAGTTTAAGTGTAAGAGCTAATTGGTAGGAAGCCTGAGCTAATGGCCAAACAGTTTTAATTAATATAAGCCTGTGTGTGTTTACTTGGGTCTGTGCAGCTGCAGACTGGGCAGGACATAGGAAAACTTCAACTACAAATGATGCCAAAACATGGGGCAAGAATTTCCACCTAAAACCTGAGAAACTTAAAAAGAAAATAAAAGATTCTAAATCAGAGCTAAAAACAGCTTCCCAGTTGTCTCTCTCAGGCCAGCCAAAGCCTGCAGGCTTGAACTACTCTATGACATGTTTGTGGCATTTGGGCTTGACCTGCAGCATGACAGGAATGAGGTGTCTCCAAGCTGCACATTATGCTGCATGGTGGATTTAGCCTTTGCTAGTACAGACCAAAAAAAAAAAAAAAAGGTTTCTAGGCTACATGCTGCTGTTATAGAAGCATAGACCCACTGCTTCACAGAGTCAGCAATGAGCATGGTTCCCCCCAAGCTGGCAGTAAACATAGTTCCACCATGTTGAAAAGCTGAGATGGGCAGAGTCAGCAGCCAAGGCTGCCAGTTCAGTACTAATCACTGTAGTTTAAAGCAATAAATTTACAATAAGGCAGATACAGATGGAATAAGACTTTGAATGGTCTACAGTATATATAAAAATGTATGTAAGCTTAGAAGAGAGAAGAAAATGAATAGAGATAGTTATATAAAGAGTTTTTAAAAATTAAGTCTTTAAAGAGACAGTAAAGGTAATATAAAAAATAAGCTACATAAAGATGGATATTACACAGAGAGTCTGGAGAGTTTGGGATTTTTAACTGCAGAAAGACATTTGATTGTAAAAGCTGCTAAGTTAAATCAATATGTATATTTTAAAGATACTTTGGTTTCAAAATACGTCTAAGGATATGTTGCTTTGGAAAAGAGGTTCTGCTTTTGTTTCCACAGAAGATGAGAACCTGTGGATTGTGTCCAGGCTAATATGGTTTGACCAGGCAAGACCCCCTGACAGGTCTCCAATGATACCATGGCCCAGATGATCCAACATCCAAAATCAACTTCAAGGTAACTAGCTCAGAGAATACAGCCTCACAGACTATTTTAGTCAGGACTTGACCAAAATTCTTAATTTTCTCAGTATCCCCATAAAAATACAGTGACCTTTATCAGCAGGAAGTAGCCTAGAAAACTATGCCCACATTCCTAAAAATTGGATTATAGATGTTTGTCTTTGTTTAGGTTATTGGTTACAAATTGTTATGGATCATAGTCAATATCTTTCTAAAAGAAGAAAGGGGGATATGATATGGAAATATAGGATATAGGTATGATAGGATAAAAGGGTGTAATGTTGAACATACTTTTAAAGAGTAACTTGCTTAACATGTTTCACATTGGTATAGATTTCAGTTTATTGTTACAAATTTAAAAGTAATTTTGTTATACTGTATGTATTTTTCTACTCTTGTTTAAGGTATTATGTTTGTTCAGCTCATTTAAATTGTAATGGATAATCAAAAATGCAGATTAATAATTAGTTTTCTGTGATAGTCAAACTTGTAAAATCATGTAAAATTTTCTAGATATACATAGATATAATTCAATTATGTAGGTAATTTTCAAACACTTCAAAGACCTAAAGAATATGGCATTTAAAATGTTTTAAGAACTTTGATTTTCTGGACATTGAGACATGTCTGCTCCTGGCAGCACCAATCTACTTAAGAAAAGATAATGGGCATTGAAGAAACTCATTACAAAGTTTGCTTTCTTTGTTGCAAAGTTAGTCACCGGGCAAAAAAGTGCCCTTGTGTTGACTGCTTGATGATATGTTGTATAAACTGGACATGCAGGACCCATAGGAAGGTGACCACTGAATTTTGCAAGGCAAAATGGTACTTCAGGTTCCTGCTTCACAGAAGAAACTGCCAGACATTCTACAGGACACAGAAAAAAGTGATTGAGAGACTCTAGGCCTATGGGCTGAAGATGGATGGATGCCCCAACATTACAGAAGAACTTTGGATGACCATCCAGGCAGACAGCTGTCTCTGTCATTCTAGATTTTTGGAAATTGCTTACAATGTTCTTCCTGTTTATTTAGGTAACATTGTATCCTTCTGAGGTCTTTTATGTAGTTAAAGACTAGATAGTTATAATTTTCCTTGGTTATGACTAAAAGATATATTAGATACAAAACTTTAGACTCACAAATATAGGATAGATAGAATATTTTCTTTAATTTTGCCAAATGCAAATAGAGTAGATATTGTAACTGTAATTCTTGCTTGATAACTGTTTGTCATATGTAATATTACTATGTTAAAGTTAAAACCTTCCTTTGTAATTAAACAGAAAAGGAAAAATGTTGTGAGATAATGCTTTTGTACACTAGTTTAATAAAATGCTGAATTGCCATTAGCCAGGCAGGAAGTATAGGTGGAATAAGCAGACAAGGAGAATTCTGGGAAGAGGAAAGCTGAGTCAGGAGATGCCAGCCCACCATCTAGGGAACAGCATGTAATGGCACACAGGTAAAGCCACAGAACATCTGGCAACATATAGATTAACAGAAATGGGCTGAGTTTAAGTGTAAAAGCTAGTCAGTGGAAAGCCTGAGCTAATGGCCAAGCAGTTTTAATTAATATAAGCCTGTGTGTGTTTACTTGGATCTGAGCAGCTGCTGACTGGGCAGGACACAGGAAAACTTCAGCTACAATTGAAAATCTCTTTATACAACACATTATTTTTGTTATTAATTTATTTCTTCTTTGATTGTGGTGTTGCCTCCTACTTCTTACATAGACTTCCCACCTCTAGTTTGTGAAATAAGACGCACAGTAGTCTAGTCATTAATATAAAATTAAGTGAAAAGTAACCGTGTTTGTGAAATAACCAGAAAAAAAAATAAATCCAATTTAAAAAATGGTGTACAAACCTAAACAGAATTTTCAACAGAATCTCAAATGGCAGAGAAACATTTGAAGGAATGTTCATTGTCCTTAGCCATAAGAGAAATGCAACTCAAATCAACTCTGAGATTCTATTTTACACCTGTCAGAATGGCTAAAGACCAAAACTCAAATGACAGCTTATGCTGGAGAGAATTCAGAGCAAGGGGAAAGATCATCTAATCTTGGTGGGAGTGCACACTTGAACAGTCACTTTGGAAATCAATATGGTTGTTTCTCAGAAAATTGGGAATCAATCTACCTCAAGATCCAGTGACGCCCCTCCTGGGGCATATACACAGAGAGTACTCAGTCATACCACAAGGATAATTGCTCAACTATGTTCATAGCAGCTTTATTTGTAATGACCAGAATCTGAAAACAACCTCAATTCCCCTCAACCAAAGAATGGTTAAAGAAAATGTGGTACATTTACACAATGGATGTCAAAAAAAATGACCTCAGCAAATTTGAAAGCAAATGGATGGAACTAGAAAGAACACCCTGCATGAGGTAACCCAGATCCAGAAAAACAAACAGTATGTACTCACTCATAAGTGGATATTAGCTGTTAAGTAAAGGATAACCATGTTATAATCCACAGCCCCAGAGAGACTGGATAACAAGGGGGGTTCAAGGGGGAATGCATAAGTCTCCCTGGAAAGGGGAAATAGAAGAGATCTCTGTGGTGGATTGGGGGCAGGTAGGGATGGGAATGTGAAGGATCTGGTTGGGGGTCAGCATAAGTCGAGAGAATACCGAAAAAGATGACTTGAAAGGGAAGTTTTCTAGATCATGTAGAAACCTAATGCAAGGGAAACTCCCATGGATCTACAAGGATGACTGCAGCTAAGACCACTAGCAATAGTAGATACACAGTCTGAAGTGGTCAACCATTGTGATCATATTGGTGACTAACCCAATTATCTTCAGAAAGCCTTCATCCACTAACAGCTGGGAACAGATACAGAGACCCACAGTCAAACATTAAGCAGAACTTGGGGGATCCTGCTGAACAGAGGAAGGAAGGATTGCATATGTCAGGGGGGGTGTCAAAGACATCACAAGAAAACCCACAGAAATAGCTAACCTGGTTCATAGGAATTCAAAGAGTTTGAACCAACAACCAGGGAACCAGCATGGTACTGACCTCTACATATATATGACAGTTGTGTAGATTGATCTAGTTGTGTGATTCCTAACAAGGGTAGCAGAGGCTGTCCCTATTGCTTTGGCTGGATCTTGGGAACCTATTCTTCTGATAAATCACCTTGCCCAGTCTAAACACAAGAGGAGGTGCTTAGTATTATGGCAACTTGATGTGCCATGCTTTGTTGGTACCCATGGGAGGCCTTCCAGTTTCTGGACAAAAAACAGAGGAGGAGTGGATTCGGGGAGGGCAGAAGGGAGGTGGGATAAAGGAATAGTAGGATAGGAGGATGAGGAAACTGAGGATTGGATATAAAACAAATAAATAAATTAACTAAATAGAATTCTTGGTTAAGCTTCTGACTTTTGTTTGCCAAGAATGGTAAGAGCAGGAATGTTGAAAGGGTAGGAGGGTTATACCATAGCTAAGACTTAATGTGATGTTGCAAGTAGCTGAAAAATCTTGAAATAAATTGTCAGAAAAAGAATCTTGATGGCAGAGAGAATGCAGGAAGTAAGCTATAGTATTTCTGATATTTAATTACTGCATATAGAATTCTAAGCTAAAATATCCAGTTATTAATTGAAGAAACATTCTCCTAAGGTATTAAAACAATAGAGGTTCATCATTGTGTCCCAAGTTATAGACAGAAAGGAGCAGGAAGCTCTGACATACAGTATTGCAAGATGACTATAGACAGAATTGCATTTAGTATTTCAAACATAGAAGAAACAATGACTTATAATGTATCTGCAATAAACATTGGAGGAGATGGCTACATTTAATCTGATTTAAACATGCAATATGTAAGTTTGTCAGATTATATTTGATGCCACTCAATATACATGATTTTTCATGTGTTCGTTAATTGAAGGGAGAAAAGGCAATAGGAAAAAATGGGGTTGTTATATTTTAATTTAAAAAGAATTAATTAAAAAGTTCAAACATAAGCTTGAAGAGATGGCTTAGCAGATAAGAGCACCAGCTCTCCATCCAGAGGAACAGTGTTATATCCCCAGTCTGCACAGTAGCTCACAATCCTTAGTAACTCCCATTCCAGACTATCCCTTAGATTCTTTCTTCTGCCCCCTGAGGACTCTGTACACATGTTGTATACAGACACCCTTGCAGACATAACATCTCCACAACCAAAAAGAATCCTTCTACAAAAGTCAAAATATACTTATTATTTATGTAAAATAGCACACAGATTTCTTTAAACAATACAGAAATTAGTGTTTTTGGCTAGTCAGCAAAATCAAATCTAAATTAGCTTTATTATAATCGCTTTCTTAACGTGGAATTAAATATACAGAATAAGCATAAGATAGAGGCAAAGTTGAATCCTGGTCACAGAAAACTAAGAATCTTTGAAATATTACTTTACTTTTAAAGGATATTTTATAAACAAAGAATCATAAAAATGTTGAATACTTCTTCAGAGGTCAAATAATGTGAGTAGAAAACATATTCAATGAGTCATAGTGATTGGGCACAAGTTTGCCGTTGAATAAGTATATTTAAATAGTGATGAAACCAATGAAGTAAGAGGCAAAGTTAAATTCCCCAAATGGAAAAATAATTAAGTAACAGCATGGGGTTCATTAGAAAGATGAAGAGACGGATTCAATTCATAAAAATAGACCATCCTTGTGAAGTTAAAAGGGCAGGTCCTTGGTTTTACCAAAGGCATAAGAAATGGCATGGCTGTGACCATATGCAGGGTGTTTTAACTGGTATCAGGAAGAACATAATATTCTTACATAACACTAGATTTATATCCTGGGGCACAGAAATCCATAGATAGCAATTAGATAAAATTTTTTACATCACAGAGTAAGATAGAGGAAGCACCCACACCCTTTAAAAGAATTGAGGAAAAGGTTATGGAAGCAAACCAAAATGATAGGAAATTTGACTAAAATGAATGAAAGCTGCATTAAATGGGTTATGAGTTGAGTCTGGATAGGCAAAGGAAGCTTATCAAATAAAAAAGAGAAATAGAGTTACAGTCAAGCAAGCTTCTCTAAAGAAGAAATACAATTCCATTCAAGAGGAAAGCACTTGGGAAGAGCCATATGCCTTGACTATTATTTCAGCAAGCCTTCATCTGAGGCATGGAACCGCACTGTGTGGTTTTGTATGAGATTCCCTAACAGTAGTTACTTTTTATGTTTCCCAACAAATGACTAAAAATTGGCTGAGAAAATTATATTCCTTTCTTATAGGATAATTTTTATTGGCATTCCAAGAGAAATTAAGTCAGTTATTCTTATAAAACAGCAAGAAAATATATTTCCTCAGATAGAGTAAAATGTGTGTTATTTTCTATCACTTTTTGCTCATCATACTTTACCATTACATCTATCATATGGGATAACTTCTGAAGTGTTAAAGCTTTCCATTTATTTTAGCAATATACTTAATTCTATTAGAAAATTGATATTAATTACTAAAGTAAATGCCACTAATAATCACCTAATAGTCTCATATTTAATATTCAATAAAGGAATCATTACTATGTTATAATTCATTCTTTGCTACTAAGCTTAATGTTTTATGTCAATTTTTATTGCCATGTTTATCATTATCAGGGCCTTTACTATATCAACAGTGTGATTCTGAGCCTTTGTACAGCATACATTCTGTAAAGATTTAAATAAATGATTTTGAATAACATAATTGAATCCCATCATTATTCATAGAATTAAAGTTTGGTTGTTTTTTATATTTACAGATATGTATCATGTTGACATCTTGTGTGTTCAAACACTGAATTGCATAATGGCATGCAATCTTCAATGGCATTAGCACTCTATCAAGCTTAGATGCAGGACTAATAATGAAATGAAGCTCATTCTGTTAACAGCTGTAATACCATTTAGATTGCAAAAACCAGATAAATCTCCTAGCAGCTTAGGGAATGATCATACTGTCTTTTCATTTCAAAGTGAACTAGTTTTTGCTTCTTGGTTGGGTTTGTTTAATCTATTAGTTTGTATCTTACTTAAAAACATCTCCATGCAGCACATAGGGAAGAAAGTGACATGAAATGTAATTTCATTCCATTTATTTTTTAGACAGTATTCCTGGCTATCCTGGAATTTACTGTGTAGAACAGGATGACTTAAAACCTATAGTTATACTCTTGCCTCTGGTTCCCAGTAGCTGGGATTATACCATGCACTACCACACCCAGCTCAAAAACATATTTTTAATACAGTTTTTGCCTTTCTTCTTGTTCGGTACTCTGTGTCCAGTAAATAAAGCATAACTTGGCTCAACATAGATGCTTCATGAATATTTATTGCTAAATTTCTAATTTGTCAATGATTTTAATTATCTCAAGACATATTTCATATTATTCATTCTAAATAATTTTATGTTCTGTTCCTGACAGTACTGCATATTGGACAGGTTGTTTTCAAGATATTTTTCTTAAGGACGCAAAGTAACTTTTAATTTTTGAATAATATGCAAACATTATTATTACATATTTTATGTGGAACATTTGTCTATACATAAGGGACTACATAATTAAAATTGAGTTAAGTCATAAGAACATTTATTGTTTACTGAATTTCTGAAGTTGATGCACTAACTTGTAAATTGTGTAACTTAGAGTAACCACTGATTTCCCAATACATCGCCATTCTTCCAGGAAATTCCTTGACCTTGTGAACGATGGTATTACTTACATCTGATAACTGACTGCTGTAGTTTCTAACATGTTGTCTGTTGTTTCATCTCTAAACAAGAACATCAACAGCACCAGACAGGAAGGTGGAGGGAGGAAGATGGCCTTGGAAAAGTTTCATGTGCTGTGGAGCTCACTCAGAAGATGGAAGCACAACACCACCCTACCCCATCACTGCACCAAACTCAAGTGTGTTACTGTCAAGCGTCCTCCCAGACCCTTTGTCTGGGGATGTGCTATCCCCTTATCTGTTACAGGAAGGGAAGAAAACCACCAACAACCAAGGAGTAAAAGTATGGTGCTTTTGACAGCACAGCGTAGTATTCCAACAAAAGTAGCTGTTGTTTATCCCATAATCTAAAAGTGTTTTCAATGGAAAAGTGCAGTCACAGGTTCAACTAAGGGAAGCTGTCCATGGAGCAAAAGTTCAATTGGAAACTCCAGTTGGCTGATTCAACTTCCTTAGTTTTCTCTGGAGGCTGTAAGCACTGGTTTGATGATGTTATCTCTATTTGTTGCTGTTTGTTCCTTGACTGTATAGATTCACCAGAGGGGGCACAGTGCTCTGCCAGGATGTCTTAAAGGACCTTACCCATTCTGTTTCTGGCAGTTGTTTCCAGCACCCAATGCGAAGTTTCCTCCTCCTCCTCTTCCTCCTCCTCCTCCTCTTCCCCTGCTATCTATCCTGTGTTATTTATTCCTTTGGCTTGATGTATATTCAATAAGATCATTCATTCAAAACAAAAATCATACTATTATGGATAGTTTCTCAGGACTGTATAGAAAGAAAAGTGAGAGGGGAGGATAAAGAATAGAAGTAGAGGTATGGGGTAAAAGCAATTTTATTCCAGGTAAAACTACTTCTGAAGGTGTTCAGAGTATGGCCCTTCTTCACTTCCCATTGACTGCAATGTGACATTCCCTGGTAATTATTTTATATATTAACCTATCAACCTGGTTGGAGTTCATTGGAATGTATATGTGCAATATTGTTTTTCTGGGCGTTTCTGTGAATGTTTATGAATGAGACTAATATTTAATACTTTGGAGCATCACATCTACTGAGAGTCTGAATAGAACAAAGGGTAGAGAAAGGAAAACCTCACCACTCTTTCTTTCTGACAACATAAGTTGTAGCATTGATTGTTTGAAGGATCAATATTTAGATATCTAGCAAGTTGTATCATGGTTCTTGATTCTCTTACTTGAGCTCAATTCCTTCACAATTGTCTTTCATGTGTTTGTAGCTTATACAACCACCACATGGGATGGTGTATCTTATATGTATTTTTCCTCCATCTCCTTTCTATCTCTCCATCTTCTCTTTGTTTCACTTTTACTACCTGTGAAGAACCAGCTTCAGGATTCCTAGTAAGAGATTAGAAAATCCAGCATTTGCATTCTTCCTCCAGGAACTCCTGTCAGAGACAGCTGACACTGCATTATGTGCAGAAACTGAAATGTAAGACAAGGGAGATTTTACCGAAGGTACACTCCTTTCCCCACTCCTTGTTACTCTCATGATAAGAAATAGAACCATGAAAGATTATAGAGATGAAGTATACACTGTGACCCTAAAAAAAGTATTACCTGAGATCCATTATTTGTAACGACAAAACTCTGAAGAAGAAGTTGGACATTGTGGTGTATGCTTTTGATATCAGAGCTTGGGAGACTAAAGCAGGAGTGTTTTAGTGTCTAGGTTTGAGGCAATCCTAGAACACATATAGAGTTTAAGGTAACTCTGGGATATTAAGCAAAACTTTGTCTCAATAAATGTAAACCCCAAAACAAACAAAAAATGAAATCTAAGAAATGTGTGTGGCGATGGATATTAAAGATGTAGAGACACAATTGCAAGGAAACACAATTTGATGGGAAAGACTTCATTGCTATGTGTTCAGTAAACAGGTCATTTATATTTGAGCAACTATTACACGAGCTTTTAGAAGGGAGTCTTACAGATTCTCTGGTTGATCAACTGAAACAGACCAAAAAGTCATCCACAAAATTGTGAACTGAAACTTCTCTACACTTACTGGTTCAAAGGCTTAAGTAAGTTACATGCTAACGTTGGTTTTTATTTATTACTCAGTTAAATGAGTCCCAATATCACTGAGTCCTTTGGTCATTGTAGAACATCAGACCTCAAAGTTGGAGATGAAATTATCAAAGTGGAAACCAAATGCAAGGCTGTAACTGAATGTTAGAGTGTCAGAGGCCAAATCTTTGACATTAATTACCAATGACAAGGCAGACATGAACATGTAATGGATATGGAAATCAATGTAGCAATCAGAATATACTCACTTATAGAAGTGTATTTCCCTAGTTAATTGAGTTTGACTTCAAAGTGAATTGAATAAAAATCTTTTCTGAATTAACTATCTATACAATGAAAAGTTTGAACTCAAACTATAAAAATGGTGTACCATGACCCTCAATCAGTTTAGGGACAGGCCAGTTTTCAGATACACACTACTTGAATGAAATTACTGGGTCCCTTAAAAAGGAGCTTGGTATATTTCAAAAATTGGATGCCATTAACCTTTTCCTATCATCCCCAAGGATACATAGACTTCTGTTAGATTAACTTAGCATTCAGGAAAATAAAACAATTAGAATTTTTAGGAACAATTAGTCTTTATTTTGAGATTAGCATGAATTCCAGCAAATCTTTAACTTCACTTTCATACATCAAAAGTGACCCAAGACTAAGGACTTATGGTCTTCAAAGTGTCAGTGGAATCATCAGTAATATTCATCTCAAAGTAAGCCCCATGTTTTCTGTGGTTAATTCCTTTATTCTGAAATGCATAATTGGAACAGACATATCCACTAGGTATTGAAATTCCCACATTGCCTAATTGACCTATGGTGCTATTGTGGTTAAAAAAAAAAAAAGTCAGGCAGAACCTTATATAAGTTACTACAGCTGAGAAAAAGAGCAAACAGAAATGAATTCCTGGAGTAATAGCAAGCATCAGTGCCATCATCAAAGACTTGAAACATATAAGATTGCTGATTACTACCACATCCCCATTCAGCTAGTGTGTGTCCTGAGCAGAAGTCAGAGGACTCTTGGAGAATGCAAGAGGTTATTACACATTTAAACAGGTGGTGACTTCACTGTAATGCCACAACCAGATGTGATTTTATTGCTTGAGCAAATTAACAATCCCCTGGGACTTGGTACATATTGAAAATGGCATTTTCCACATTACTGTCCCTAAGTCCAAGCAAAAGTTTGTTCTTAGATATCAAACTCACATAATATATATATATGGTATAGACTTATCACTTGATGCCAATGTTTAGTCCACACAAATTTTGTCATATTTTTGTCAAATTTTCTCATTTTGCATTTTTCTTAGTGCAAGAGTTATAGTTTATACTGATAGTAGTGTTTTGATTAGGCAGAGTAAGTAACACTTAGGAAATATCCCACAGTTATTATTGAGATCTCTAAAAGTAAACTGGTATGGGGGGGGGCAATAGAGGGTAGGGGATGGGGAATGAGAACAGAAGGGTATGGGATAGTTGAGCTGGAACAGGGATGGAGTGGGAGAGCAATGATAAAGATACCATGATAGAGGGAGACATCATGGGGATAGGGAGAATTTCCAAGGAACCCACAAGGATGACCCTAGTCATAGTGGAGAGGGTGCCTGAACTGGCTTACTCCAGTAATCAAATCAGTGAATACCCTGTCATTTTAGAGCCTTCATCCAGTAACTGATGGAAACAGATGCACAGATCCACAGCCAAGGACCAGGCCTAGCTCTAGGAGTCCAGTCAAAGAGAGAGAAGAGGGATTCTATGCACAAGGGGCATCAAGATCATGATGGGGAACCTACAGAGACAACCAAGCCAAGCTAGTGGGAACTCATGAACTTTAGAGCAACAGCTGTGGAGCCTCCATGGGACTGGACTAGGCCATCTGCATAAGGGTGACAGTTGTGTAGCTTGATCTGCTTAATGGGCCCCCTGGCATTAGGGTCAGGATCCATTTCTGTGTCGAGCCACAAGAATATGTTATAAGGAGTCCAGCTGTGTATTAAAGCTATACTTTGACCGGCCAAGGGTCTGTCAAAAGGCAAGCCATTTATTATGCATATTTGGTGTTATCCAGCTTTTAATATTTCAGCTGTCTTCTGCTATGAAATCCTTGTGTGCCCAAATATTCCCACAGCATTTGGCAAACAGTTCAGCTCCTCAGTCCTGCTGAACTTCTAGGTAACTAACTCCCCTGCTGAGCCTAGGAGACAAGCTGGCTGGAGATGCATAGCCTTGTTTCATGTGCAAATGAAGCTCAGACCATCTCCTTGCCTTGAGGCCTAGTGGCTCTCCAGAGCAATTGACAAAAGAGGCTTTTACATATCAAGGTGGAAGGTAGAGTGGAGCAACATTCCTGAGGAGATAGAGAACTAGTGGCCAGGAGAAGAAGAAACAGGTGTTTTACTGTAGAGGCAGACAGAACAGCATGACCAGGGAGAAGAGAAGAACGCTTTTGTAGATGGTAGGGCAGAACTCTTGTAGAGTTCATCAGAGGCAGGAATAGAGAGCAAATAGAGGAGGAGGGTGAAGAAACAGAGGACAAAGATGAGGCTGGAAGCATAAGAGCTTAGGTGTTAGGAGGACTATGAAAGGCAGTAAATGAGGGGACAAAGAGGAACTAAATGTCAGGATGGAACTGAAGCTATGTAGACAGGATTTCATCCCAGAGAAATATAGTAGATGGACAAAGAGCTTGGTGTTTCTAGATTTATTCCTGCCCTGAATACCTGACAAGCCGTATTGATAGATTTTTGTCTTAGAGGAATAAAGTTAACAGACATAAGAACATAGTGTATGTAGATTTCTTTCCCTCAGCTATCCCATGCCTGACGCATCTTCCCTGGACTCTGGGCAATCCATACATTCTGGGTGCATGAGCTGGCTTTTTGGAACCCATTACCTATGGGAGGATACCTCGCACAGCCTTGATGCAGGGGGAGGGGCTTGAACATGCCTCAACTGAATATACCAGGTTTTGCTGACTTCCCCATGGGAGGCCTTACCTTGTCTGAGGACTTGTTGGGCTGGGGGTTAAAGCTGGGGAGGGGGATGAGGAGGAAAGAGAGGGGGATCTGTGGTTGGTATATAAAAAATTCTTAATAAAAAAATGAAAAAAATTAAATTAAAAATTATTATTAAGACATTTACACAACAGAGTATAAGGAATCAGTCTAGTAAAAAACAGGAACCTTTTACATCATTGAAATTCCTGAAGGTCCAGTGATGCGACATACGTGAAAATATTAGAACTAAATAAAAAGACAAACAATTGTATCTGGTTGGTCTGGGGACCCAAAAGACTCATAAATCAGTTTTACCATAATCTATTGATAAAAGAGGTTATATTTAAATGAAAGTGATAGGCAATGGGGAAGATTTTGGAATATCTGCACAGAACTCATTGTTTTCTACTACATCTGCTTACTTACATGCTGTTTCTTCATCAACTACAATCTTTCAGTGAATAGTTGTTTATAGCTTCAAGAAATAGAATTAATATTGTGTCAAAAGATTAAAGTGTGTTATTACTTTAGTTAGTTCTTTACATCTTCATTTCGCATTTCTACTCACATGCCACACCACGAGAAACCACATTTCTACATCTGGAACTTTTAGATTTTTATCTCTCTATATATGTTTTATGCCTTATTTATATGTTTATTCCACTGAATCATTATTAGCCCATGTTTGAAAATACCTAAATGGTAATGATACTATCTATTTTTTAAATACTTCTTTGTGATTAAAAAAGGCATTATTTCTACCTCCTCTTTTTCCAACTCTTCACTTGTATTCCCACCCCATTCTTTCTCTCTCTCTCTGTCTCTCTCTGTCTACCAAATTTATGGTCTCTATTTGTTCAAATTATATCTAGTATCAGGTAGTTATCCCTGAAATTATATACATTCAAGTAACATTAGATTGACTGAGCAGGTTGTATTTATGCATAAAAATGTGTGTGTGTGTGTGTGTGTGTGTGTGTGTGTGTGCGTGTGTGTAACATTTAAGTCAGCAGTACTGTTTTGTTTTCCTTGTACTGATTATGTGCACATAGTGTGAGATCTTCTATGTTTATTGTTTTAATCCATGCTCAGACATACACGTTCAACACATTACCATATCTTTTCCCCAATTTCTTGAATGAGCTTCTGACTCACATTTTGTACCAAACTAGTGTAAGGATTATGCCCTTAATTACGTCACCAGCCTGTGACAGCGTCCCAGCCTAAAAAGTAGGCGTGCCCTCTCTTTCTGCACTTTCTCCTTCTGTGTCCTCTCCCCTGTGCACAGTCTCTCTCCCTCCCTCTCTCTCCCTCTCTCTCCCTCTCTCTCCCTCTCTCTCCCTCTCTCTCCCTCTCTCTCCCAATAAAGCTCTAGAAAGGTAACCATGGCTCATGATTCTCCTGTCACTGATACATCCAGTGCTCTCTTTTATTGGCATGGCTGTGGGCAGTGCCGGCCACAAGCGCTGCCACTTAACCAACAACTATGCCACCCAAACTTTTAAATAACCAGAATTTTTCATATTGCTCTTTAATTTTTTTGGATGGGTGGGTTAATTTTAAATGGTTTTTGGTAACTTTTTTTTTCTTTAAAAAGTTTCATGTTCATTTTTATTGAAAAAAAATTCATATGATAAATTCTGACTATGCTTGACTCCCAAAACTCCTCCCAGATGCATCCCACCTAACTATCACCCTACTCTCTTTCTTTAATGTCAAAACACAGTCCAAAAATGGAATCATGTGAGGAAAATTCTGAGTGCTTGAGAGAAAACTTCAAGAAAACAAGGCAAATATCTTGTGACCTCTGTTTCTTCAAAACATGGAATTGTTCTTGGAATGTCTTTTTGTGTTCCTCTCAGGTGAAGTGGATAAGAGCAAGCACTTCACTTTATTCATTACAACTGGCCATTATTTGTTTATATGTCTCAATGGAAGAACATGTGTTTGCCACCTAACATACAAATACACAAAACAAGACTCACACAAATATAAAAATGGAAATTATAATATACAAGCAAAAAAACCTGTAAGACAAAAAAATTGTTGAAACAAAGCAATATGAGATTTATAAAAAAGACTACAAGAATAGCATTTAGTTGACTTTATGTTGGCTACCTGCTGGACATGGAGGTTATCCTTAACAGTGGTTAACATACTCATTGAGAAATCATTGAAGAAAACTAATTCTTTCTGAACTCATAAGTGTCAGTTGTAGATAGCTTCTTGGTTATTTGTAGGAACCAAGGTCCACCTTCTTCCCTGTCAGTGCTGGGACCCTCATCTAGCTTGAACCTGTGCTGGCCTTACACTTGCTGTCATAGTCTCTGTGTGTTCATATGTATAACAGTTGTTGTATCTGGAAGGCACTGTATTCTTGGACTGATCCTTTATTTTTCTGTAACTATTAATGATATGTTTTTGTCTCTTTCCTGTCAAGTACAGTCCAGCATTCAGACAGTCCTTGGTACAGGGGAATGTGGATTGAGAAATACTAGATATAAAAAATAGAGATGTAGATGTAAAAGAAAAAGACAGAGACACAGAATAGCATCTGGAGGACTCTGAGTCAATACCACAGTCTCCCCAAACTTATTATTCAGTCTTTTTTATACCCAAAGCAAGGGAGCAAAAGACCTCCCCCTTTTAAGGACATCATGGTTCAAAGTACAAACAAATGTAAACACCTCCTTAGTACTCAAGACTGCTGGTAACTACACCTTTGGCAAAATATCCTGTTATGCAGCCTTGCAGGGCAAAAGCAAAACAAGCTGATACTCACTAACCCCTAGTCAAGATGGACTAAGGCCTCACTATGGAGTCTCTGTGGGCCCGCACACTTCCCCTAGATTTTGTTCAGGACAAATTCTTCAGATTTTGCTAAAAATGTTATGACTTACAGCACATTTTTTAAAACAATTGATAGTAAATATTCTTAAACAATACTCAATGAAATAAGTGCTAAGATAAAAGTTATTTAATATTTGCGCATATTTAAGAATAATAACTCCACATTGTTTGTCCAGGTCCTCCATAGCTTTTATTCTGTTCATTGCAGATACTCAGGCACTCAATATGCAATACCAGTTACTAATGTTAAATCAAGATCAGATAAACAATTCAAATAGACCTATAACCTTTAGGGAAAGAGAAAAAGTCATTAAAAGTCTCCCAACCAAAAAAAAAAAAAAAAAAAAAAAAGCTCAGAGCCAGAAGGTTTTAGTGCAGAATTCTATAAGATTTTCAAAAAATAGCTAATGGCAATGCTCCTCAAATTATTCCACAACATAGAAACAGAAGGAACCTTGCCCAATTCATTTTAGGAGGCACCATTCATCCTGATACCAAAATTGAACTAATATTCAATAAAGAGAATTACAGATCAATTTTGTTCATAAATGTACATGCCAAAATACTCAATAAAATAGAAACTGAATCCAAGAATACATCAAAAAGATCATCCACTGTGATCAAGTAGGCATCTCATCCCAGAGATGCAAGAGTGGTTCAACATACAAGATAAACCTTTCTTGAGAATATTTCCCAAGAAACAGAACCACTATATATGTCATAAGTTGATTTTTTTTTTGGTAATAAGGTAGGAAGAGAAAGTAAAACACACACAAAAAAGAAGGAATTAAACAAATGTCACTTTAAAGCAGTGTAGAGTATGATTATAATACTTTTTAGAGATAGAAACCACATTTTATAGTTTTTGTTGTATTATACAATCATTCAGCACAAATTAGTATAAGAAAGATATAATTGCTTGGGATCTTAACAGCATGATAGATCAAAGACTATAGCAATTTATAAGAATACATGTCTTATGTATCTTCTATAACTTATTTCATTTTGTGACAAATGTAGTCGTATTTTAAAATAAAATACTCCTTTTCTTATCAGCTATCACCTGTTTTATTAGTAGGAAATATAGTACCTGTGATTATCCCTGATCTATTATCAAAACAAACAAAAGTAATTGATTGAGTGATTGAATCTAAAATTAAGTTTCTTTCTGCTTTTTCATTACAAAAAGAAAATCATTTGCTGTCTGACAAATTCACTTTGCCATATTCCATTTTCCATCACATAGTGGTGCTTCCAATGCAGAGTAGTCTCATGTGTTTGTGAGTACTACAGACAGTGTATTGCTAGCCCCTTCAGAGTAGAACTATTAGAAGAAAATCCTACTGATATGAGAAATCCAAGCATGTCTTTGGGAGTGATAGACATTTTGCCCACTCTTATGTGTCTTGACTTAGGAACTGGGGTATCCAAGGTTAAAGGTCACACAAAACTCCCACTCAAGTAGCCTTCAAATTCTTTTCTAACAAATTTGAGGAATGAAATTCTCGGACCAATAAAGGTGAGTTTTTAGAAAGAAGTATTTTTATTATAGTCCTTAAAAGAAAGAAAAGTGACAGAGCTCTTTTATAGTAGAAGGGGTATTCAGAAACAGCACAGTAATGCTGGTCACTGCCTTGGAGGCATTTGTTTTTTTTTTTTGGATGTAGTCATGGAGAAGAGGTAAGCAGATCACCTGAGCTTCCATTTCATGTATCTTGGTGCCTCTTAGTTTCAATTACATCCTCATATATGGTTTCCTGGAAAGCAGACACTCATTTCGGAAGACAATGGAAAATCAAACTCACTTTCTGGCATCTATGACCTTGGGCCAGGGCAAGACTAAAGTCGTTTTGGCTTAAACATTCCTGGCATCTCTAGCCTCTAGCAAGGACAAAGGTGCCTACAGGGCCAAGGACATTTCTATTTTTCAGCCAAGGGTGGAAAGCATCTCACTTTGGGGGTTCTTTGAACTACATAGCCAATTTCTCTCTGCAGTTCTCATCACTGGTTTGTTAAGGTCACTTCTCTCTTTTCTTGCATGTAATTTCTTTTTCTTAAATTGCAGGTGCTTCCAACAACTTGACAGGTCTAGGGAACAGCTCAACATTTACCCGTAATATACAAATCTTACCTAAAATTACTTAAAAACTGTTTTAAAACCAAGTCATCATTCAATATTTGTCTCTTGTCTAATAAAATATTAGATTTTATTTCACTAGATTTCTATTCTTTGCTCTCACTGGATCTTATGGAATGTCCTGTCAGTTCATGTTTATTTAACTTTGAGCATAAGAGTGTCTGGTGATTCTGTAAGCATTTTCCATGTGATTCTGACTTTTTATGAAAAAAAATTAAAACTCTAGCCCTGATGAGGTCGGGTGGTGGTGGCTCA
>CABHPH010131234.1:0-20088 GCA_902168325.1 Peromyscus nudipes
TTTGAATTAAAGAATTAAGCAGCAGAAATATTTTTTCATGAAAATGTAAAGTACAAAATCTTGAATATCTTTTAGGCTTAAACATGTAAGCACACACATGAACAAAGACAATTACTTTTTTCAGTGTTGCATTTGAATGTAATGTAGATCTGATCCTATAAACATATTATGATGCATACTAGGTCATAAAAATAATCCTACTTTTGATACCTGATTTTAATTAGAGTTTGCATCGTTTGCTTTTAACTGGGAGGAATTTGCATAATGAAAATGGATACTGCAGTGGGTATTTGAATGTCAGTGTCCACAGCCATCCAGTATAATCTAGGTAGCACAGTATGCAGACCATCTGGGCTGACTGCCATTATCCTGCAAACTAGCTAGGCATGAATGATCCTCTGAAGTCTAATTCCCTGGTTTGCTTGTTTGGAAAGAACTCTGTTTGCCAATATTTTAGAGCAGGTGCAAAGTCATTCTGGAGTTTCCTGCTGAGTTTTATGCAAAGAGCTGGCTTAACTGGACTGTGGGCTCAGATTCCTACTGCCTGATAGCATTGAGAATCAAGAATGACTTGGCTATACTCTTCTTTCAAGTTAATTCATGCACTTTTTCAGATTTCTTCAGCTCTTTTGTCTAAATCACACCCTATTATCATATACAGTGTTTTTCAAATGAAATAAGTGAGAGTGTGAATATACTTAATTGTGAGTGAGTTGGAGGAATATATAAGCTGATAGTTGTATGAAGTAGTTTTTTATCCAAGAGGTGTTAGATGATTTTGGAGAATAACTTGCCTTCCCTCAGGTTTCTATCTTATGGATCTTATATAAGAATCAAATAAGGAACTACATGAGAAGGTAATGAGAAGCATAAAGCACTCTGTCAATACAATATTAAATAAAAATGAGAGAGAATATAAGCAAGATTATTACACTAAATGGTTTTAGGAAGCACATAAGGAAACCAACCCACATTGACTTTTTCATTTTCAACTCGGGTAATTTATTTGGATAATAATGTACTTGACCTAATGACTGAGAGTGTAAGAGGAGAACAGAACAATTATGCTCCTTTTGTTCACACACTAATTAATGATTAATGATTGCCCACTGAAAATCCTTTTTTCTTTTCCTTTCTTTCTTTCCTTCTTTTTTTTTTTTGGTTTTTTGAGACAGGGTTTCTCTGTGTAGCTTTGCGCCTTTCCTGGATCTCGCTCTGTAGACCAGGCTGGCCTTGAACTCGCCAAGATCCACCTGCCTCTGCCTCCCAAGTGCTGGGATTAAAGGCGTGGGCCACCATCACCCAGCTTTATGTGTGATCTACTTGTGAGTTTGTGCTCAGAAAAATAATAGGGCTTCTCTGTAACTTTTTCCTGCCCTATAGTTTGGAAGTTGATTAATACGAAAAGTGTTATGGTTCTACAATTGGGTATCATGTGACCAGGTAGCTAACATAGTGCTTTGTGGTAAGATAGTAAGAAATAAGCAGTGAGATACAGGGCAATGTTTCCAGAGGAAACTCTAAATTGGTTTTCTTCACTTAAAAGAAGAAAAAAATCAACAAAAGAAGAAACTATTTTCCTTTGAACAATATTACATGTACTCCCCTCATCTTGTAAACCATCTTTTATATATATATATAAACAAAGAACCTGACATTGTTAAACTACTTGATATGGGATGAATGGTGTATTCTTATTTTGTAAAGACATATCCATGTTCTTCTAATTCTCAAGGATTGTATGGTATGTCTTAAGGTGTTGTTATATTATAAGTGATTGGATTCAGTTAAGGATTTTGAAGAGTTTATTTTGGATTATGTGAGTATTAGTAAATGCAATCATATCAATTCCTATAAATGAGAAATGGAAGGGGGTTTTCACATATATATAGAATAAAAGACAATGGGAATAAAGACCTATAGATTGCAATGATGCAGCCACATACCCCAAGCAACCAGAGTGCAGACAGTCCCTATATGCAAGAGGAGACATAGAAAGGATTCTTCTCTAGACCCATGTCTAGGAATGTGACCCTATCAACATACTCTTTTCTGATTACTGACCTACAAAATAATGGGTTAGTATGTTTCCATTGCTATGAGGCACCACATTTGTGGAAATCTGTTACGACTGCCTTAGAAACCTAGTAAAATCATATTTGGGTCATTAATCTTTTAACATACATAGAAAGTACCAGAAAATGTATTTTTTAAAAGTACCAGATTGATTGATCTTTTACTCAGTAATACCCATCTGTAGCATGACTCTTAAAAAGTTCTTATTAATAAAATCAAACCTGAGGCCAGGTATTGGGGTGAACACTGGAAGGTCAGAGAGACAGAATAAGCCACAGCTATCTCACCTCGCTGAATCCTCAGCTGGTCTTGTTTCCTCAGACTGGATGCCCCGAGCCCTCATCCAGAATGGGTCTCAGCTGAACTGCTGCTAGAAGCCTGAAAGCTTAACCAGCCACATGTTTCTCCAGGCCAAAGGCTTCTCCAGGCCAAATGCCTGCTCAGGCCAAATGCTGCTAGTTTCTGGTCCTCACGCCTTATATACTTTTCTGCTTTCCACCACTCCCTGGGATTAAAGGCTAACTTTCTGGGATTAAAGGCTGTGTCTCGTGGTGCCTGGCCTTTCCAACGTGGCCTTGAACTCACAGAGATCTAGAGGGATTTCTGTCTCTGGAATGCTAGGATTAAAGGCGTATGCTACCACTGCCTAACCTCTATGTTTAATATTGTGGCTGTCCTGTTCTCTGACCCCAGATAAGTTTATTAAGGTACACAATATTTTGGAACACAATACCACCACACCCATCTAAAATAATAACTGTGAGTTAAAAACAACAACAAAAATATATTTTTCATGTTAGTAGAATTTGAAGCACAGGTCTGCCCCACACATTCTTCGAAGGCATAAAAATTAGTATAGAATAATATTAATGCCCTTCAGATGTTAAATATTCACAGAAATGCCACTTGTGAATCTTTATAATGAAGTGATTTTTTTTTACATATATTCACTATAATATTGCTTTATAAAGAGGAGAAAACATGTTTGTCTAAATGCATATCAACAGAAAAGTGTATAAACCAGATAAAGCTTGGAATGTTATGCTCAGATTTTTACAAAGGCAATCGATCTATAAAATGAATACAAAAAACATTCCTAAAATACATTGTTCATCCAAAAATCAAGTTATAATATGTGTACAGTTTTTGAAATGTATTCATGAAAGACCTTGAGCCAACATGCAAACATACTATTCCCATTCTAGTTCTTTCAACCATTGTTTCTGTCCAGTAGCATTGCATGGTTTCCTAATCATTTTCTCTGCCTTCACTACTGATGACCTACAATATATTGTCTACACATTAGTTTAAGAATTCTTGTAAATTATAGTGATCACTCTACTTAAAACTTTTTCATGGATTCTCTCTGCCCTTTGGATAAAGAGAGAGGAGAAGGGAAAGGAAGAAGCAGGAGTAGGAAGAACTCTATATACCATTACCTTGAAAACTGGATGATCCAGTTTTTGCCTCCCACTGAAACCTCTTATCATGTCACATTTCCCTGTAATCCAGGGATCCCCTTCTAATACTGACTCACAGCACCTCTTTCCTAATGCAGAGTCATTGCATTTGCCTAGGATATACCCTCATTGATAAATGTCACGATTTGCCTGTCCTTATAATTAAACTCTTAGATCCACTTTCACTTCTTCCAAGAAGTTCTTTTGGACCCCATATATATATCAGGAATGAATATGCTTTACCCAGATCTCCAGTTGCTCATGGTAGAATTAATGAGGTCCCCTTTGGTTAGCACCAGCCCACCCTGTGATATCACCACACATTGATGGCAACATCACACATTTCATGGACCAATATGCAGGTGGAACAAGAATGCTAAGCTCTGTTTCTTGGGTTATACAGGACTCCTCTGATAGAAAACCCTAGCTTGAGAGCCACCCATCAGCTGCAACCTTAGTAGAACTTTAGCTCTATAACTTCTCTCATTGACAGAAGCTAGAGCTGCATTATTATCAGTACGAAGGCTTTATAAGCCTCTGCTGGCTCTGTAATACAGGCATTTTGCTAGATTTTGATTTGATTTTCATTTATTATTTTAAATTATTTCTTTTACTTTTTAAAATTATTATATAATTTTACAATCCCCCTCTTCCACGTCTTCATTCTAAATCCTCCCATATACCTCTCCTTGCAATGTTTAAAATTCACATCCTTTTTTAAACATTAATTACTGTTACATAAACATATGTAGATCTGTATACACACATGTATATGATGTATTTGTATATGTATATATTCCTAAATATAAAACTACAACCTGCTCAGTCTGTATAATGTTACTTGTACATATGTTTTCAGGGATAACCATTTGGTATTGGATAACAAGTAGGCACGTACTTCCCACTCTCAGCAATCTTAGCTGAGGCATAGTTCTTTGTGTAGGATTGAGGCTTCTTGGACTTTTCCCCCCTTCCACTTTGGCATGTCCATTGTTGTCTTTGTCTAGCTCATGTTTAGGCAATTATGTTGCTGACATTCTATGAGTGTAGTTTCTGACACTCCTATGATACACAATCTCACATCAAATTTCTTGTTCTGCTTCTTGCACTCTTTTGCCCATATCTACCTGAGCCTCAGGTTTAGGAGTTGTGTGGTAGATATATCAGTTGGGACTTGTCTCCCAACTATTCATTTTGATGGATTATGTTTTTCTGTGCATGTTCTGTTTCATCTGAACCTCCCAGCTCCAAATCTTCATGGTACCAGAAAGCACAATATAAGCTTCCAAAGCAACCAACAGTCTTACTCAGCTATGGCACATATGAACCACAGCAATGACTATCATGGCACAATCACCCCAAGGGTACAATAGGAACATGCTCTCCTTGGTGATAATCAATAGCTCTCTGATTAAATTCAAGACTCATTAAAGAAGAGAGAAATTATGCCTTGTACTAGAAATGTAGCTAATAAGTGAAGTCCATGGGTCTTGGAGGAGGTCATACAACCACCTCTTTAGTAAAACAGCAGAAGCATTCTAATATCTGTCCTTATGCCCACAGATAATATAGTCCTCAGACCTCAGCAAGGAAACTTCTCTTTGCTGAAGACAGTTTTTACAAATAAACCTCTCATGCTTCTAATGCCACCTTCATGTTTTCTTCTTAAGAAATTAGACTAATACACAGAACCTTAAATGGTCTCCCACCCAGTCAGTTTCTCATTCATTCCCTTGGTGCTTTTCAAATAATTACTACTGCCTATAATTACTTATTACTTGTAAAATCATTTATTACCCTACCCACTCCATTGTGAACTCTATGGAGAGATTATTTTTCAACTATATAAATTTTCTTTTCTCTGTGGAATATTTTTTAACAAGGCACACCTGCAGAAAACAAGTTCTATCAAGTTTTATTTGTGGTGATATTTTATTTGTTCTTTATTAAATAAAGCTTGCCTAGAGTTCAGAGAAAAAAGTCAGCCACAACACAGAAGTCATGTAATGTTAGCACACACCTTTAATCCTATCACTTGGCAGGCAGGATCTCTGTGTGTTCAAGGCCATACTGGAAACAGAGCCAGGTGTGGTGGCACACGCCTTAAATTCCAAAACTAGTTAACCATGGAGGTCTGGAGGTCTGTACAGACAGACAGGAAGTGAAAAAGCTGGACAGGAAGAGGTAGTGGTGTAGCTGAATGGAGAGAAAATCAGATGGCAAATAGGCGTGCCTAAATAGGAAGTCACGGCATTTGGAAGCTGCAGAGTTGGTGAGGTAAGGTTGGCTGATGGCTTTCCCTATTTCCCTGATCTCTTATATTTGGCTCTGTGTTTTTTTTTTAATAAGACCATTTAGAAATTCATCTACATTTATTTATCAGAGAATGCGTTTAGTCCCACTTCATTTTAGAAGTCTAACTTTTGCAGGGTGTGAAATCCTTAGTTGGTAACTTTTAGCTCTCTCCATAGCTTCATTTTTCATGCCATCTCTTCTTTCCTTGAAATACTCTGAAAAGAAGTCAGCTGCAGTTCCTCTTTTATCTTCTACAAATAGGTTGGTTCTCCCCTGGAGAATATCAATATCTCTTCACATAGTTCTTCTGTTTCTTTTAGTCTTTTTTCTCCTTCTTATATCTCATCTGTGGGAATGTGTTATATAATTGTTTCACAACTCTTGGATATTCTATGATAGGTCTTGTTTCCATCAATGTTTTTCCTTTATGACTCTATTTGCTGTTCTTTTGTCCATGAGTGAATATGTAGTACTAATTATAGCTGATTTAAATTCCTAGTCTCATAGCTCCAACATCCAGCCATCCCTGACTGTAGATGGGATGTGTGCTTTGTTTATTCTATTTACCTTTTAATATGACTTGTAGCTTTTTCTTGATGATATCTGTCTTGATGTGTTCAGTATAAATATGCCTTTAACCTTGTGTAATGCAATGTGAAATTGTGAAATTAATGTGTTGGCAGGTTAGTGTTATATAGAACCTGATTAGCTTCCAAATTCTTAGTAAGTCTGTGTTACTGGGCTGTATATTTCACAATAACTTGCTATTTTAGAAATTATTTTCTTCCTGTTATCTGGTACAGGGTGGCTGAATGGATTGTAATCAAATACCTCCCTTCTTCCAAATCATTCAGGTGCTGATTAAATCCCGGTAGTTCTGGGTAGGTATGGAAGTACAGACCTCTAATTCCAGTACTTGGGAAGCAAGTGTAGGAGTTTAGTGCCAGTTTGGGTGAAATTTTAACTGAAATAAAAAAAAATTCTAATAATGTAGACTCTGGTAGGCAGAAACTGGTAAGAACACAATGTTCTAGAACATTTCAAAATGAACACTTCCTCTATCTCTGACAAAAGCACAATGACAGATTTTTATCCAACCTCCTCTGACAGAGCTTGGTTAAGTTCCTGAGGGGAAAATTTAACATGAGCAAAAACTACTCCCTGCCATGATTGAATGCCCCTAGAGACTTCTGGTTTGGGGGTTTGTCTTCACTGCCCTTCCAGGGATCTGTCAATCACAATTCCAGTTTCACTATCCTGATACTATTATCCTGATACTATACCTACAATAGTTTCTGCTCAGGGAGTTTTCCTCCCTTAAGTAGTGTTCCCTGAATTCATTTTTATCTTTTGTAATAAGGCTACCAAAATTCACCCTGACTACATTTCTCTTGCAGAGCTAAGTTACTGATTTTGGAATTGTTCAGATTTTGACTTGTTATCATGATGAAAAGCAACTTCCAATCTCCTTTCCCGCTGGATTAAAGCACTTCTTTGATTTTTACCCCCACCCCTTTTGCAATTACTGCTACTTAGCCATTTCCTTTTTTGTCACTGATATGTTTTTCTTTCATTTCTCTTTATTAAGAAATTTTCTACTCACTCCTCATACTATCCACAGATCCACCCTCCTCCCTCCTCCCACCCCCCAGCCCTCTTTCCCAAGCCACCCGGCATCCCTACATCCCCCAAATCGAGGTCTCCCATGGGGAGTCAGCATTTTATAATCTCGAGTTTACTTGAAGATAACTTCTATTGCTTTTCTTTTCTGGACTCAAGAAATAAAATTTAAAAATGAACTTTACAAGGCTTTTCAAAACTCCTTGACTACTTCAATGTATTATTATAGAAAACTTGTTCAGTGATTCCTACATTGTTATTTGATTTGGAAATTTTCTTCATATATAAAACCTGAGCTCTTCAGAGGCTACTGTCATGTAAGATACATTGGGAAGGGGTTCATATCAGTAGATTCATGTTGGTTTGCTATTTTCTAAATAGTCAGCTATAGTTGTTGAGTAACAAAATATGTTGCATATGATACATTTTCATTTTAGCTAACCCAGATTGGTTCCATGATAGTAACAGGGAAGATCTCTTCCATGTGTCTTCCTTTCATTTTCTTCTAGAAATAATCACTTAATTAGAAGACAGATTTCTATTAGTAATGATACAATCCAAAGAGATGATAAGCAATCTTGTGGTGGAACTTGTGTACCTAATTTGTTTTAGGTATACTTGTATCACAGTGGTCAAAATATCTCATATTATCAAGTCCACTTTTTAGGTGCCAGGATGTATATTACCCCTTCTGCATAAAACCTGCTATGTTACACTAAGGCTACAAGGTATACTGCATAATTGGGTCTTATAATTCATTTTTCCAAAATGAACAGGATAATCATTTGAATGATTCTGCATGTAGGAATCATAACACTTAACCATGGAATGCTTCTCAATGAGGGTTCCATTTTCATTCTTCATGTGGATACTGCTTGATTTTGGCATTTCTAGATCATACTCAGTAAATATTGGTAAAGGACTGGGAAGCCTTCTAGAAATATTCCTTCTATAGTCAATAACAATCCTAGATTTAAATATACTGGTGCATTCTGTTTTCTACTGAGTGAATTTCAGTACAAAAGAGCAACTCCCAGTTCTCAGTCTTAAAATGACAATAGCACTTTAAACATACATGTAGATACCATTATATGGGCCAAATAGGTTATACTTAGGAGTGTGTGTGTGTGTGTGTGTGTGTGTGTGTGTGTGTGTGTGCTATAACAATTGGTGATTTTAGAACAGTCATGAATTTGAAGGGATATATGTCATTATTGAGGAAGGGTATATGGGAGCATTTGGAGAGAAGAAAGGGAAAGGAGAAATGTGTAATTAACTAATAATCTCAAAAATAAAATAAAAATTTAAAAAGATATTAGCAGTAACAAACTCCAAGTCCCATTTCAGTGTGAATAATGGATGAAATGAAATATACGCTATAAGGGCAATGAAAATCAACTGTATGAATACCAGCATGTGTATGTCATCATGGGAATGTATAGTTCTTTTTCCTCGCTTTAATATGACAGTAACAGGCTAACAACATGAAAGCAAAGCAACTAGATTGGTTTTTGAGAACTGACTACGATGTCACATTAATGATGTTTGATCTAACTGGGGTTGTTTAGTTAAGAAAAATAATGAACATCTTTAGAAAAGAGAATCGGAGCATGAGGATGAGAGCTCAATTAGAGTTTCATTTACTCATTAGAGAAAACACTACAGCGCACCTGATATGAAATAGGTGTGACACTGAGCCTTTTCAAATAAAGATAGACTTATTACGTGTTGCCTAGAGAGCAAATTGAGAAATATTGTATGAAATGGCAAGCAAATGACTTTTGGTTTAACATAAGAAAAGAGGGATATAATTATCAGGGAATATAGAACAAAGAAATGGATGAATCAGAAGTCACTGAAGACCCTGCATTTAGACATATTTAGAATTTCAGAGAGTAAGAAATGAATCCTATTCATCTTTGAAAATCTGGTGAATTCATACACAGATGCACACTGACTGGCTCAATAAGACTTTGTTGAATAAGTAAATGTATCAAGTGGATAATTGATTGAGATTGCTTATTCTCAGAACAAGAGGTGTCGTAGGGTCAGTCTTTCTTTTTCTCTCATCAGTTCCCTCACAGAGTACATAAAAGGCAGGTATCTCATCCAAAGAACTTCAAGGATAACATGGAAGGCAGAATAATTTTATCCAAGAATGGCCAGATGATAGTACGGAAAGGTATACCAGCAGTACTGAACTTTTCATGGAGCTATCGGTATGGAGCTGAGAGTATGCATATGTTTCATTTTTGTTTTCTGTCTACCATCTGGGATACTAGGAAAAGCAGGAAGATAAGTTTTCTATATAAGTTACCATAATTCTTCATTTCTTCCACTACTTCTGACTAAAGACAGCAATTTGTTCCTTGTCATTAGTTTATTTCAAATAAAACACAACAAATCAAATAGTGGAATAATGTCAAGGGGAATGAGTCAACTATTAGCTTAGTTAAGTTTTGGTTGATCACGATTTTATCTAGGGAGAGGAGATACTTATTGATGAGAAGTTAACAGTTGCTAGAGGTAAACAAATGTGTATGCATACATGCTTGGGTCACTCATGTCTCTCCATGGAAAATCTCTTGATGCCATGTCATCATTCACATATAGTTAGTATGTCTATGATATGTGCATTTTAATACCAAACCAGGAAATTCAATTGAAAAAAGAATTATCTCTTGACAAATGAATAATTTATTAACAGGTGAGTTTAGGGCTGGGTCACAATCATATAGAAATTAAGTGTGTTCTAGATGCCCAAACATCTTCTCAATTTTTGCATGTTGGTTCAGCTTTTACATAACACTATGCTATGAACAAACAAAAGGCAGATAACATGTTTCTTATTTCTGGTTATAATAAGATAAATACTGGAATCTAGATTTGTTTCTCTAATGAGAACTGAAAAGAGAGCTGAATGTATTAAATTAGTCACTTGCTAAATAATGGTGTTTTAGCTGACCACATAACATGATATACTGGTATTCTCATAATGCTATAACACCTAGTGGCCATGTTCCCATCTTAGTTTGTATAGATATATTCTGTCATGCTTGCACATTACAAAATCCTACCTTGCCTAATAATACATTTCTCAGAATTTATCCCTATCATTAAACAGTCCCTGATTGTAACTAATTTTACACAGTGGGCAACAAGCTACACAAGGCAAATAAATGAGGTGGGTCACTGCATCCCATTGTTTTCCCCCCTAAAACTATATTCCAGACTCTGAAGTAGGAGAGAAGAATTCAAGCAGAACTAGATTATATCTATGAATTGAAGAACAAGGAATTAGGGGAAATGAGAAGCCTGAGAAAAGAGAGCTGCCCAGAAAAAGAAGCCTAGGTATAAGCTAATTGAAAAATACAAACAATTGAAATAATTGGGGACCTGACTTATGAAAAGTCTCCAATTATTTCATTTACTAGAGAAAAATACTTAAATTTACAGTTGCTTTTGATGGTGCCTGCCAGTGGGGTGTGGGGAGAGACAGCAAAAATGAAAAAAAGCATTAAAAGGAAAAGTTGTGTAGTAAGATGTCCACAGGGGCTTTGAAATGTTCTTACTTGGCATTGGCAGTGAGATGATTGAATAGTGGTCTATACTTAAGTAAATATTGGAACAAATCAAATAAAATTAGCAAATAAGGAAAGATCTTACTGATATTACTTGGAATTAGAAAGGCTTTATGAATGTCCTATGTATATGACACTTTACTCCTAAACAATAAGATACAAATTCTTCTTGTATGTACAAGAAACGATTACCCAGATACTCCATATAACTGGTCACAAAACAATTACTTTTAAACTAAAACATTGAAATTATGTGAAATATTTCCATTGACTACAGTGGAAAGAAACCAGAAGATAGTGGCAATAGGAACTCAGTAAAATTCACAAACATGAAAAAGTTTAAATGTACTTTAAAAAATTGAGTTAATGAGGAAGTTATAAACGAAAATAGAAAATTCTTTGAGGTTGATTAAAGTGAAACACATTATGATGGGTATAGTGGGACATGCCTATAATTCCAGCACTCAGGAAGCTGGTAAAGCAGGATCCCAGTACACAGTTGGTCTGCGCTGTGCAGAGAAACTCTCATACTTCCTAATAATCATATATCAAAATTTATGAGAAAGAGTAATCCTACCCCCATACAGGGCTATAAATGCCAATATTATACACGAAGTCAGATTTGTTTGGATATGATTCCAAAAGTATAGGCAACAACAGACAAATGAATGGGGTTTTATATAAAATTTTTAAATATTTATACATTGATAGTAGCCTAAGAAAGGAAGAAAATATTTGCAAGGCATTCATCTGATAAAAGTATAAAATAAAAATGTACAAAGAACATCTACAGCTGAACAAACACAAACAACTTGGTTACTAATAGGCAAAGAGTTTAAATAAATGTTTCTTCAAAGACCATGCATAAGTACTTAAGATGCAAATGAAATCCACAACAAGATACCACCCATCAGAAGGAATCCACTAAAAGTGAAAATGAAACATAATGATGAAGACCTGGGTACACTGAAACACTCAGACAGTGCTGATAGGAAATCAATATGGCAATTACCCACAAAAGCTTATCAGAATTACCATGACAACCTGAAATTCCGTTTGGATAAAGAAGGTGTTAAAATAATTGGAACACAAATGATTGCAGCAGCATTTTCATCTATTATCCTAAAGTAGAAGCAGCAAGATATTAATTGAATCCAGTAATTAATTAATGTGATATATTCATACATAGGGATGTGAAGTTTTTCATATTTCCCCTATCACATCACCTGTATCGTGCTATAATTGAGGAGGGGGGAGGGAAGACATAATGAGACACAGAAGGGCTAAATAACACTGATGTTTGAAAAAGCAATAGGGAGCTGGGCGGTGGTGGCGCACGCCTTTAATCCCAGCACTCAGGAGGCAGAGCCAGGCAGATCTTCTGTGAGTTTGAGGCCAGCCTGGGCTACAGATTGAGTTCCAGGAAAGGAGCAAAGCTACACAGAAAAACCCTGTCTCAAAAAACCAAAAAGAAAAAAGAAAAAAGAAAAGAAAGCAATAGGGAATCATATTTTGTTATAATAGCATAAAATTATATCTAATACACATAAGTGTGTGTACATGTATATATGAAGTTGTGCCACTTGGAGTGATAATGCTCCCCTCAAGAGCTGTAGAATAATAATACCACATATAAGAACCTTCTCTTGTTGGTAATGACATTAAAAGACTCTCTCTAAAGAATATAGACTATTGCTGTTGCCCTTGGTTACTTCATATATGTTGAAGACAAGTCCCCATTGCTGAAGACAGCATACATGTGTTGCGTAAGACTTAGATGATTTGACCTGGATCTAACCCCAAAGCCTCCCCCCCCCCACAAGGAGTAGTTTCATTGTACCACAATGTGCTATGCAAGCTTCAAATTGGGGAAAGCAATTAATAGTCCTACCTAGCTATGATGACTATGAAACATACCAATTGCCAACATAGCAAGATTTTCTTATAGGAGTAATTTTGGCACTTGTATCTTGACAATAACTAAGAGCTATCACATTGAACTTAAAGTCCATTCAATAGGAGGGAAGTCATTCCTGGTACTAGAAAACTAGCCAACTACCCAGGGATAGTGATGGCATAGAACTTAGAAAAGAACCTACCTCTGAACATTTACTAGAACAGCATAATTCCTAACTGTATTCTAAATATTTATCCTTATATCCAGATAAGTGTAGCTCCCACCCCTCATCAAAGAAACATCTCTTTCTTTGCAGCAGATAGAAAACCACAACTGGTCTAAAACTGAAGTGTTCCTGCACCTAAGTCTCAGATAACTTGGAGGGAGAGGGGCTGAAAGATTGTAAGACCAAGAAAACCAAAAACTCTGCTGTGAGTGACAGAGAAACTTAACCTTTAAGAATATTGCTGCCTGAAAAAAACATGAACAAGGACAATGTCAACAGACATGCTTACATGGAGTTGGGTGGATCTAGACAAGAACTAGAAGCAACTAGAGGATGTTGAGAGTAGGAGAAATAGTCCTCCACCAGAGAGAAGCTCCATAGTTGGTTATCCAATACCAAGTGATCTACCTGAAATCAAAAACATACAGGCAACATAAAGATGGCTCAACAATTACTTTATGCATTCATATGTATAAATGGAGCAGTAACATTTATTTATTTATTTATTTATTTATTTATTTATTTATTTTATTTTATTTTTTGGTTTTTCGAGACAGGGTTTCTCTATGTAGCTTTGCGCCTTTCCTGGAGCTCACTTGGTAGCCCAGGCTGGCCTCGAACTCACAGAGATCTGCCTGCCTCTGCCTCCTGAGTGCTGGGATTAAAGGCGTGCGCCACCAACGCCCGGCCAAGCAGTAACATTTAAAGAGGCCATGAATTTGAGAGAGAGCAGGAATAGAGTCATGGAAAATGTTGGGAGGAAAGGAAGGGAGAACATGATGTAATTATCTTTTAATTAAAAATAAAATATTTTAAACAAAGAGGAATAAAGTACTGACGATTATTACAGCATAAAGATGTAGATGGACCCAGAGAATGGTGTGCAAAATAGAGTAAACTAGGGATAAAGTAGCACTCTATATGATTCTGTTTACATATAAATGTCCAGAACAGACCAGTCCATAGAAACAGAAATTAGATTTTTTTCAAGAAGTATGGGTAGAAAATAAGAAGCAACCTCTTAATGGGTACAAGATTTCCTTTTTTGCATTGAAGAAAGCATTTAGAAGTTAGATTTTTTGGTTGTTCAATGTTATAGATGAGTTGGATTACATGCTTTAAAATTATTGAAATGATGAAATTTACTATTATTCAAAAGAAATATTGCATATAGAAAAGTGTGATGCCATTCTTAGGTACACATATTAAGAAAAATGAGAATATAAGACTAAATAAAAGACTGCTCAAAATGTTATTGATGACTTTATTAAAAATAAATAATAATGTAAACAAATCAAGTTTTTTTTCAGATATTAAAGGATATATTCATCTAACGAAGTATTTGGTCATTTTAAGAAAGTACTAATAAATGCCATCACATGGATGAATTTGATGACATGGCTTGTAAGTTAAGGCTGTCTCTCACACCATATTATATGGTCTGTTTCTAGTACATGACCACCATAATGTAAGTACAGAATGTAATTAATTATACATAAGATTGGGGTATTGATAAAAACATAGGTGACTTCTAATACATGTGGTGTGACTTTCCACAGTATTGAAAATCCTCCAAGAGGAGATTGTGGCAATAATAAAATTTTATGAATATATAAAACATACTAATCACTTTCGTTTTGTGTACTTTAAAAGTTTATTTGTATGGTTTTTGAATGATACTACAATTTAGTAACATACAGTGAAAACATATGATCCATGATCCCAAGTGTGTAGTAAAGGAGAACCAAAACCTCCAAATGTATTATGCAAATGAAGGGAGGAAAAAGAAGAAAGGAACCCAGAACTGCTGGGAGAACAAAAAACAAGCCTCACGATACTAGACTAGAACCAATAGTATTGACAACCTCAATAAAAATAAATGAAGTGACGCCATAGTTGGTAAGTACAAACTATCATGAAAAGATATAAAGAACAATTTAATAATATTTTGATTGTATGAGATTTCCTTTAAAATACAAATCTTGTTTGTTTGTTGAAACTTCCCAAAGTGCCAAAAATATGTGATGATGAAGTGCTTGGTTGTAAACAGAAAATCCTCTATCAGCCTCTTCAGTGTATAGGAAACACTGAGGAATGTAAGACACTAAGAATAAGGTGGTGTACCACAAAGAATGTAAGAGCCTGAGGATAGGGAGGTGTAACACACACACACACATACACACACATACACACACACACACACAAATAAAATATCTTCTGGATATGGCATGGCTCCTGCACTCAGAACTGTGGTCATCTACAGGAGACATATTCAACATATGACCATGAACATTTCATCAGTGTCCTGGTTCATTTTCTGCCAACTTCACATAAATTAGAGTTTTGCCTACAGGCAAGTCTGTAGGGCATTTTATTTATTAGTGACTGGTGTGAGAAGGCATCAACAATTGAGGATGGTGGAACTCCTGGTCAGGTGGCCCTGGAGTGTATAAGAAGGCATTCTGTATAAAGCAGAGGAAGGAAGCCAGGAAGCTACTTTAGATCCTTCCTCCAGGTTCCTGCCCTGTTTGAGTTCCTGCCCTCACTTTCCTTGATGATGGATTGTAATGTGAATCTGTAAGGTGAAATAAACCCTTTCCTCCAAAGCTGATTTTGGTCATGGTGTTTTATCAGAGTACTGGAAATCCTAATATAATCATGGATGGGGAAAAGGGCATATGAAGGACCACTCAGTCTGAGTGACTGCAGGTAGGCTATCATTTTCTCCTGCTGTGAAGCAACTGAAAAGTTGCTACATGTTCCAACAAATAACCACACATTCATGTTCATGCAAGTAAATGCAATTAAACTTTAAGGGCCACACATAAGAAACAATACAGTAGAACAGGGACTTCTTAGGAAGAAGGGATTTAGTGTAAAAGCGAGAGGGACTGAGGAAGGACAATGGGGTTAAACAACTAAAATATATTATATACAATTATAAAACTGTCAAATACTAAAAACAAAACTTCAGTTTTTACTTTCTTCTGTGTATATGAGATTCAGCATATGTAACTGAAAATAGTGCTATATAAAATAAAAACACATCAACTAAATGCAGACCAGCTCTCTGATATCATGCCAAAATTATCCAAGGAATATTACTTATTAGGATTTTGAGAATGTTTTGAATAATTAATATTGGGTGACAAAAGAATTTTCACACATACTCCTAGCTAGTTGACATGTTTTGGGACTGTGTTGAGCTTTCTGTTAGCTTCCCTTTATCACTAAAGTGCCAAATTAGTAATTACACAATGTCTAATATGCTGATAGTGATAATAGGATATGAACCTGATGCAAAGACAGTTATCTTTCTTCCGTGGTAGAATATATTTCTATCTTAAAAAAAACTTACAGGAATTTATATTTTCAATCATCATTTAGTAAATTTTTCTCCAGTATTTTACAGTCTTCACTAAGCAGAAGCCTTATAAGACACCATTGGGCCATTCTAGAATGATACCATCACATTAAATTTCAGCAGTGAAAATTGTTGAGGACAGTAACTTTTCTAGTTTGCCCACAAACAAATTTTTGAACTGATACCTCAGTGGTCAATGTCATCCTAAAAATGAGTTGTGATGGTGATTTCACGTTACATTGCTTCTCCATGGAGTGTGAGAAATGGATTATTACTGCACAACCACATAAAGACAATTTGAAGGCCGAGAAACTGGAGCTGCCACTTTGACTGATACTTAAGCAAATGCAGCCTCAGCCTAGATTTGCCGGCCTAGGAATCACTTTTTTCCCCATTTTTGGCATCAAGGGCAAAAGCAAAAGTAGAGCCTGAGTTTTACAATACCGTCCATTCCTTTATGGTCCTTGCAACAATTATCCAACAAATCTAATTTTTTCCTTCAAGGGTATTATATCTCATTTTGCCTGCGTAAAATTTTGTTTTAACTCCAACCTACCCAATCCAAGTCAAAAATTTTCCCTCTCATTAGGTGACACTTATCTATGTCTTATTAAAAGACTTCCCATTAATACTCTTACTACGCATTAAGCTAATGAATCCTGTTTTTTAAATATTTCTGATTGTATCCAAAACCATACATCATAAAAAGTAGTAGGAAAAGGAACGGCAGATAATTCCTTGGGGTAGGGAAAACACTTGATTTACCTCTGTCTCTTCAGTGCCCGATACATGAGTATTTAAAAAATTTATGCTCAATAAATGAATGTAGAAATTAATGATAATATCAGTATACATCCTAATTTGGAAGGGGGAAACTCACAGGCACCACCTCTAGATGAAGAGCTACAATGACTGCTCAGAGAAGAATTAGTATTTTCTAGTGATGAGCCCCCTAATTGGTTATCCAACACAGAGTGGTCAGCCCCGAAGTTGTATACACACAAGCCACATTAAACAAACCTACGATGTTATATCTGTATATTTGTTGTATGTATATACATATATATATACATATATGTAACAATAATAATCAAAAAGAGACTATCAATTTGAGGGGAAGTGAATGGGGGACATGAGAGGGATTGGAGGGAGGACATGGAAGGGGGAAATGATATAATTATATTTTCATTAATGATTTTTTTGTGGTTTTTATTTAAATTCTTTTATGTAATTTAATTATTTTTTTCAAATTCAAAAATAATTATATGATTTTCTGCCTCCTCTTTCTTCCTCCAACCCTTCTTATGTATCCTTACACACACACACACACACACACACACACACACACACACACTCGCGCAGAGCATGAATCTTAGAGAGTCTTATTAATAAAACCAAACCTGAGGCCAAGTATTGGGGTGAACACTGGAAGATCAGAGAGACAGAACAAGCCACAGCTATCTCACCTAGCCAACTTCTCAGCTGATCTTGTTTCCTCAGACTGGAAGCCTCTGTGTCCTCATATCCGAATGGCTCTCAGCTGAACTGTGCTGCTCAAAACCTAAAAGCTTAACCAGCCAAATGCTTCTAGTTCCTGATCTTCACGCCTTATATACCTTTCTGCTTTCTGCCTCACTCCCTGGGATTAAAGGCTCACTTTCTGGGATTAAAGGTGTGTGTCATCATGCCTGGCTGTTTCCAGTGTGGCCTTGAACTCACAGAGATCCAGAGGGATTTCTGCCTCTGGAATGCTAGGATTAAAGGCATGTGTGTCACCATTTTCTAGCCTTTATATCTAGTGGCTGTTCTGTCTCTGACCCCAGATAAGTTTATTAGGGTGCACAATATTTTGGGGAACACAATACCACCACACACATGACTCTAAATATATAAATAAAGCCTGCTCACACCTTTTAAGGTATTTTGTATGTCTATGATTTCAGATCTGACTGCTTGGTATTAGATAACAATTTGGGAGTACTCTTCCCCGGGGAACATTATTGCTCCCTTTCTCAGCATTCAGTTGTTGCTTGTAGTTCTATGTTATGCTGCATGAAACATTTCTTCTTCCACAGAATAGTGTTTGTTGGTGTTATCCTTGTTTATTCAGCCATATTCATGAGACTTCATGGGTGTTGCTTCTCTGACATTCCTAGGGGATACAATCTCTTTGAAAACTTTCTGTATCTCTGGCTCTTATAATCTTTCTGGCCTCTCTTCGGCTATAATTTCTGAACCTTAGATGCAATAGTTGTGATATAGAAATATCTGTTGGACTGTGCACCACATAGTCATGTGCTCTTTGCATTTTGAATGGGTTGTGGTTTTCTTTAATGTTCTCCATCTGTTGCAAAGAGGTGTTTCTTATTGATGATTGAGACTTATATGTGGGTATAGCAATAAATATTTAGAATGCATTTTGAAATTACAGTGGTCTAGTAAGATGGTGGTTGGAAGTTCTCATTAAAGATCCAATTACTTTACCATCCCTGGCAATTTGGCTAGGTTTCTAGTATCAGGCATAGTATCTACCTTGTTGAGAAGGTCTTAAGTCCAAATGGAGATGTATTGGTTACTGCCAAGGTATACATTCTTTACCTTAGAGATATCTTGCCATGATGTTTGTTGTTATACTTTAAAGGCATAATAGATGGGTAGGATTATTGGTTGATTGCATTCCTTGGAAACTTTCACGGCACCTGTTTGTACCATGAAAGTTAGTCCTTCAGGAGACTCCCAGGTCAGATACAGTACAGATCCTCAGGATCCTGTGTCTGAAGTTCTATATCTGGGAGGCAACCAAGTGCAACAGCAATACTGTTTTTGGGTCTCTTGGACTCCTCTGATGGACAGATAAACTGGGGATTCCTCATGCCTGGTGGAAGGTTTTTGATAGTCTAGGACTCTTGTTGGGAGAACCATTGCCAGCTCAGAGGAGAAAATATCAGTAAAACTATATATGTATATGTGTGTATGTATATACAAATAATGTGTATTATATTATAATATTAAGTAAATAGTTGGATGATTCCTTATGACTTCTTCTATCTATAACTATTCATGACTACTTACATTTATATCTATATCTAGATATAGATATGGATATATATATATAGATATAGATACACAGATATAAATGCAGATAGATAGATAAAACATATGTAAACTCAGATTCAAGAAGTACAAAGATATACCCAGAAAAAAACACATGTGTGCATTATAATGAAACTATGCAAAAGAAAAGGAATGTAATTATTATAAAATCTACCAGAAATAAAAACACATTTCTTAATGCACCAAAACATATTCCAATGCTTATTTAGAAATAACAATTCCTTATCATTCATTAGTTATGAAGCTGTGTATTTTTAAGTAGAAGAAAAAAACTATAGTTCCATGAGATGGTTTAAGAAATTTGAATAAATTGCAATCCTTTTGGAAATACATAGCAAATTCATTTAAACTGGAGAACGTAACTGGGTATAGCAAAATTTCCAGCTATTTTCATCTTATTTCCCCTCAAAACACATCAGAATACTCATTAATGATAAAGGCTGCATTGAAGAGAT
>CABHPH010131235.1:6816-23583 GCA_902168325.1 Peromyscus nudipes
ATCTATCTATCTATCTATCTATCTATCTATCTATCTATCTATCTATCTATCTATCTATCTATCTATCTATCTATCGTGAGGAGAGGTGGGCTCCTTGGTAGAGATATAGATGGTCATAACCAGAAGCCACTTTGTTTCTTTTTAATTTTTAAGAATTTCTGGGGTAGGTGGGATAGCTCAGTGGGTAAAGACACTTCCAGAGCAAACTTGGTGTTCAATCTCTGGAACACACAGAAGGTGGAAGGAGAGAGCCAATTCTACAGAGTTATCCCCTGACCTCCACACGGATACTCTGGTATGTGTGCCCAGAGACACCATACACACACAGGAGACAACTCCACAGAGTTGTCCTCTGACCTCCACATGGATACTCTGGTATGTGTGCCTAGAAACATGTCACACACACACACACACACACACACACACACACACACACACACACACCAATAATAAATGAAATAAAAGGAATTTCTCTTTTCCATGCTTTGTTTTCTTAAGCACTGTCCCTGGTGTTTTTTAGTCTTACATTTTGACTGATGGAGTTTTCAGTAGTAGAAAAAATATTTATTTTTCTCTTCAGAGTTTTTCACTCTTCCATCTCTCTTTTATTTGGTCACCTAATTTAGAATTTTAATAACATAGATCTAGCAGTTTTCTTAATTATTTGGGACTTGTTTTGAAATATTGGATTGTGTTGTAGTTTTTTATCTGCTTAATGGATGTACCCCCACTCCTCCCTTGCTTTTAATTATTGGTTTTTGAGTTGGTAAAACTAATATGTATAACATAAAATTAAAAAATATATTGTGGAATGTTTAAATGGAGCTACTTAGCATATGTATTACCTCACACCTTTTTTCCCCTATGAAATAGTAATTCTCTTCATGAAGTTATATGGGATTTTATTTTTTACGATTTCCTAATTTTTTATTGTTTATACATATTAATGTTTGAGATTTTTTGTTTCTCAGTTTTTAGGTTAAATAAGTGTTCCTACAATTTCAGGAGGAGAGATTTTTTTTGTTTCCTTTTAAAAAAATGTAAAATTATTCTTAATTTTGTGTATACCTGTATCTCTGTGTCGTTGTGTAAACGCAAATGCAGGTGCCCTCTGAGGCTAGGGGCAACGGGTCCCCCTGGAGTGGCCTGATATGGGCACTGGGACCTGAATTCAGGTCCTATGGAGGAGCAGCACACACTCTTAGCCATCGAGCCACCTCTCCAGCCACTTTTGTTGACTTTTGCCCGTGTCTTTCCAAGTTTTCTTTTCTGCTCATTTCCGCCTATGCTTCCTTTTTCCTTCTAGACCAGTGTCATTACACCTCTCCACCTGCGTGCTGCTCCCAGGGTCTTGCCCTCTGTGCAGACCTGGATTCTGAGGGTGGGTTTTGGCTTGCTAGTGTGTGGATTGGGAGTCTGCCCTTTGGCATTGACCTCTTACCACCTGAAAAACCATTCTTTGCCTGACTGCTCTTTTCAGATCAGCCAACCGCATTTTTCAATGGTACTTGTTAACTGTTTGGGAGGGTTCCTGTACTGAGGACCGTTAACCTCTTTTTTGTGTCTTCCTGTGTGAATGTTGATGCCATACACACGCGTAGCTGTCAGCAGCTTACCTTACCCTGTGTATTTGGTTTTGGGGATGCACTCTCCCCTACTTTGGTGCACTCTATCACTGGTCTTGGCTGTTTTTACCTCCACTGGTCTGCCTGGTTTTAATGGAGCACTTCGGGTTGAAACCCTGGTGCTGCTGCCAGGACCCTCTTCCCAGAACTCATATCCTCTGGCATATTTAAATGGACTTTCTGGATGCTCAAATGTCTTCTCTGGTGTTTAATACTTTTTCTTGACTAAACAGCAGTTGTCTTTAGAACTAGATTTGTGCCTAATCACTCACTCCTGTTTCTGGGTCCAAAGGGAGCCACAGTAGCCCTTCATTCTTTAATAAAAGAATGATGTACCAAACTGGTTAATGTAGGAGCCACTTGTATTATTGTGTCTTCCTTACACCACCAGGTCTGGCTTAAGTTGATTAATATAGGTTTGAGGAACACATACTTGGGATGAAATGGTAAAGAGAAGCCAGGGAACAAGGAACAGGAGGATTAGAAAATGGTGTTAATGGTGAGTGAGGACAAAGTCGTAGGTAGGTTCCCAGAAGGGACAGAGATGTTGTCTTCTCATCTGGGTGCTGTGTGGGAACGTATGTGCTCGTAACTGTATGCTCCCTCTCATATTACAGAGATATACGAATGTAGTCTCTGGGACACGGTCTAAACTCGTCTTTGAGAGCCTCTCCTTGGGACGTAACTAAGCAAGACAGGAACAAGTTTTAAAGAGAGATCACCCTGCTTGGGGCTTTGCAGTGCTCTGGTATGGGAGAGGTGCTTTGTGCTTTTTCTTTAAGCCCAAACAGAGTTACCTCTAGCTCTTAGAAGTAGCTCAAAATAGAACACTTCTGTGGGGTAAATGAGTGTCCTTAGCTGTTGGAGGACATTGTGGAAGAGGGTAGGAACTTCACTGACCTAAGAACAAATGAAAATCAGGGCCATGCTTGCCCAGTCAGTCAGTCTCTCTTAGGTTAAAAACACAGTATATCAGGTATGGGGGACTCTTAGTGATGACGGTTTTTGCCAGTCTTTTCTTAGCTATAGTCCTCTGACCTTGACAGGTGGCCACCCATACCCGATGCACTACTGTGTCTTGGTCCTCTCAGGAGAAAGGATGCATCCACAAATGTCTAAACACTTATGGTCTTGATTTGTAATTTGCCTGAATACATACATATACATATACATATACATATACATATACATATACATATACATATACATATACATATACATACATACATACATACATACACACACACACACACATATATATATATATATATACTTCTGCTCTGGTGATAACTTGTTGCCAGGGCTCTGAATGCATCGTTTTCTTCTTGTTCTGCTTGCAGTACTATTTTTGAAGGGCTCAAAGCCATTTCATCTTGGGTCTTTCTTAAGCAATGCAAAAGTTTGAGAAATATCTAAATACATGCAGAATCTTTTCTTTGTCTCTAGTTTCTGACATCCTGTAGTGATATACACTGTTTGTCTACTTTTGTGTGTTGTGGTGGGTCCCTTTAAAATTGTTTATTATTGGGCCGGGTGGTGGTGACACACTCCTTTAATCCCAGCACTCGGGAGGCAGAGCCAGGTGGATCTCTGTGAGTTTAAGACCAGCCTGGTCTACAGAGTGAGATCCAGGACATGCACTAAAGCTACACAGAGAAATCCTGTCTTGAAAAACAAACAAACAAAAAATTGTTTATTATTATCGCACATGTGTGTGTGTTTGTGTGTGTGTGTGTGTGTGTGTGTGTGTGTGTGTGTGTGTATGAACATGGTGCGAGTGGGGGCACATGTGTGACAGTCACAGGACTGCTCTGTGTGGTCAGTTCTCTCCTTCCACTTTTACCCAAGTAAAAGTCCGAAGGATTCAACTTGAGTTCCCTAGCTTCGGTGGTAAGTGCCTTTATCTGCTGAGCCATCTTGCTAGTCTGTGATGGGCCCTTTTAACCTGTCTTTATCTGAACATTCCTTAATTTCATTTAATGGCTTTACCTCCTCTGGTATTGTGTGCCTTTCCTGGTATTTCTGCTCTAATTTCAACCTCCTGGATCTGTCATTTCTCCCTCATTTTGTGCCTTTTTCTTTTTGCTGTACTCTGGGGAAACCTTTTTCAACTGTGTCTTTTATTCTTTCTGTTGATTATTTCTGAAATTATGTTTTAATATTCAATAGCCCTATTTTCTTGTCATTCTGTGTGTATTACTTTTGGAAAGCTCATCAATATTTATTTGTAACCAGAGTGCCCTTTGTGATATTTATAACAGTCTTTAAAATTTTTGTTTATTTTATGTGTATGGATGTTTTGCCTACATGAATGTATGTGTACCATGTATATGTCTGGTGCCCCCAGAGGCCAGAAGAAGGTGTCAGATCCCTGGGACTGGAGTTACAGACAGTGGGAACCACCATGTGGTTGTTAGGAATTGAACTCAGGTCCTCCAGAAGAGCAGACAGTGCTCTTAACCTCTGAGTCATCTCTTCAGCCCCTTATAATAGTTTTCACATTTTATATTTGTTTATTTATTTATTCATTTATTTATTTTTATTTATTTATATCTGTGCACATGCATGCACGCATGTGTGAGCAGTCGTGCGCTCGGGGGTGCACTCACCTATGTAGGCCGGTGTAGAGGTGAGAGTCCAACTTCAGATTGTTCCTATATTGCTCTCTATTGTGTTCTTTGAGGTAACATCTCATGGACCCTAGAGCTTGCCATTTTTGTTTAGACTGCTTGGTCAGTAAGTTCTAGAGATCTGCTTGTCTCAGCCTCCTAATCCCAAGCATTGTGGTTACAGGCTTGCAATACCAATCCAGGCTTTTAGATGAGTGCTTAGGATCTGAACTCAGGTCCTCACACTTGTGTGGCAAGCACTTTACCCATGTAAATATCTCCCCAGCTCCTATAATATAACACACACACACACACACACACACACACACACACACACACACACACACACGGTAATTTTCTGTCCTTTCCTCTCTGCCTTACATGTTAGAGGCTTTCTCTAGGTGGCTGCCTGTGCTGTGCATTGCTGTTTACTCAGATTTAGGGTTGGATCAAGATGTTGACATAGCAGGCCAGTGGACCATATACCAGGAAATCCCTTGGTGTCTTTGTCTTTAGGTCTTTCTTCTTTGATTGGTTGGATTTGCAGGAGGAGGAGCAAAAGCAGGCCTCCAACCTCCAGCCCAAAGGGTGAGGCCATTGGTGCTGAGGAACAAGAGTTGGCTTAGCGCTGTGGTCAGTATTCACAGTTCACTTCGTGGGCACATCACCTCAGATTTTGTAGGTTTACCCGCCCTCAGAGGTCTGTGGTCTCCATTAGAGTCCTCAGATACCTGCTTTTTCTAGACAGTAAACTTCAGATCTGCTGGGTTGGGAGCGGTGTCCTTCAAGAGACATTAAGTACAGGAGACAATTTAGGGTTCCAATTACTCTTAACAGTTTTCTACCATATCTTTAAAAAATGTTGCCTGGCCTCCTGTTCTTTTCCCTCATCTCTAGTTTTCTAGCTCTCCGCTGTGGCCAGCATGTGCCTTAGCGAATTCTGAGCTGCACATTTGCTCTTCCTCATTTTCACCAAGGCTGCCCTGGGATCCAACTTCCTCTGGCTTGCCAAATCACATGCTTCCTACCTTTTGGCTTTCGAACTCCCCAAATTCTGTTGTTTTGTGTCACCTCCCTCTTTTCTTTTTTTCTTTTCTCTTTCTTATATTAAAAAAAAATCCTTACATTGCATTGGAGTGACCTTCCAGTGAGCATGATAGATGACGTCTTCAGGTTGCCATCTTAATTCAGGACATTCTTCTCCCGCTTGGGTCTGGTGTCATCTCGTCTTCTAAGGCTTACTTAAATATCATCTCTTCAGAGAGTCTGTCTCAAAGTCACTCTGTGTAAAAGAGATGCCTTAGCTTTGTCTTTATTCCCTATGTTTGTCCTTTATTCATTTCTTTACAGACCTTTAAAACACTGTCTTGTTTTTTTTTTTACCTTTTGTTCTTTTCTGTCTGCTCATGAGGTTGAAGGTGAGAGTTATCTTATGTACTGTTAAACCTTAATAAACGTTTTCTGCCTGAGCAATAGAACAAAGTATGTGGATTGCATGTATTTTCAAAACTGAGAACAATTTCTTCAGTTTTCTTATCTGTTAAAAAATAAGGATGGAGGAATAAAGCCAAGGCCTGCCTCATAGACTTGTCTTGAAATTTACAAGAGTCAAAAGGGCAAAGTGCTCTGGACATTGTGTGGTACATGGGGATGCTACAGAAATGCTAGTTATGTTTTTTTTTAAACACTCTTAAAAACAGTCCTCAATGAGCTGAGCTCTTCTGTTTAATTGGTGTTCAATTTTGATAGAGTGAAAGACAATTTCCCTACGTGATGGTGTGAATTACTCCTGAGTGTTGTATGCCCTGAATCATGGCACATCTGAATTTTAACTCCACATTGATCATAGCACTCCACTTGGACTTTGGCACTGTCGTAGAAGACAGCATGCTTCCACATGAAAGTGGGATTCCGAATATTCCCAGTGGTTGTCCACATGGCCAGATATTCAAGGACAATGGTGGCAGCAGTTAGTTTTCTTATTTAGACAATTTTGGGAGAGCTTGTCTTTTTAGGGGGCAGAGTTGTTTTTCAGCATCATTATTTTCCTTTGAAGATGAACAATACTGAAGGGAGTTCTTCATTTCTGTTCTATACATCACACTGGGGAAGTCAAGGCAGTCGAAGCTTGAAGCGGCTGGTCACGGTGCGTCCACATCAGGAAACAGAGGGTTGATTGTTGTTGCTGTTCAATCCCCTCTCTCCACTTCTATAGCCTAGGAGTCCCTGCTCCAGGAGCAGTCTAACCACAGCTAAGACCTGGCTCTTCCCACCAGCAATGAATGTAATCAAGATTATAAGATTATCCCTCACAGACATGCTCAAGAGCCCATCTCCAGGTGGCTCTATAGTCCATCAAGCTGACTCTAGCCCTGACAGGGAGTGGCAATTCAGATATTTCTTGAGTGTTTAATCTGGCTGCAGAAATGTAAAGAATGTCACAGAGCATCATTCTGCATATCTCTGAAATTGAATTCTACCAAAGACCTCTTAAAATCTAGTTTTTTTTTTTTAAATTAGAGAGTGTAACGCCATTTAGTAGAGATTATAGCATCTTGTGGTGTTTGCTAGATCTGTATTTGTGAATTTGTGTTGTTATGGGTAGACCAGTAGTGCTCTTGTCCTTTCTTCCATGAAACTTCAAGTATGATATTTAGGTGTCTTGTCACATCACTTAGGAAGTACGGCTGTTGAGTCATGTAATGCTTTGGAAGGTGCTTAATAACTGGGCTTCAGATTCTTCCAGTTGAAAATTTTGATCTGAGATGGCTGCTTAGTTCACTTTCAAACCAAGCGTCCATAACTAGTCCTTGCATTAGCTAGGACAGGGCTCTTGCCTTTCAGCACTCCCTGACATCCAACCCTCTGCTTGACGAAAATGCACCTCCTGTGTTACTCTCTCCACCACACCACGAGGTGAATCTGACTCACAGGGTTCTTTGTTCAAGCTCTCGTGGCCAGCAGAGCTCTGGAACTGACTTAGCAACCTTGAACAAGTGACCCCGCCCTCCTTAATTGCAAGTGCCTCATTTCCAGCAAGTGAAATGTCTCTCTGTTTATATATTTTTTTCCAGATAGGAGGTTAAGTCTTGCTAATTCACGCGTGAAAGCTCACTGAGTGATTTTTATGCAGCTGCATACTTTTAATGAGCTAAAGATGTGCAATGGACCACAGCTAGTTCCAGTGTCTCTTACTAGATGGCATAACAGAAAGTGGCTCTGTTGTTTACCTCTCATGGGACCTCAGAGCGACTTAGCAAGCCTCTCTCAACTGCAGTTTTCTCACCGGAAATGTGGGAGCAATATAGCTATTATTTTCATGTTGACTGGCATTCTGCAGTGCACATTCGAATCGAGAATCACCATTGTGCTTTTCTGTGACCTTCTAGAGGACGGGGATTGTCGTTGCTTTGTTAGTAATCCTGAAGTCCTTAGTTAATGAATGGATAAGAACACTCGGGTCTTTTACTTTTGTGCTCAATTGTTGTGTGATATCTAAATTTCCCTAAAACTTCCAATATATATATTTTTTACAACTTAAATGCTCAAAACCTAACCAAATAGTGTATGTGGAAGTATTTTGAAGAATGTAAATAATTAAACAAATGTAATGTTTTAATAATGATCATGATGGTGGTGGTGACGATGCAGTTCTTTGATGAGGAACGGGGATGTTCTCTGTTGACCTTTCTTGTGTGCTGAAAATGCCAGGTAAAAGTTTGCCACCTGGGACTTCAGTTGCCTGAAGAAGTGTTTGGAAAGGCTCGATGAGGTGGTACACGGCATCTGACATCTGTGGACAGCTTTGGCTCTCTGCCTGTTTGTTTCCTTTGCCGCTACCCTTCGGTTGTATCTTCTGTGAGGTTTGGCTTTCTGTAGGGATGACCTTCCTCAAAGGAGGAGTGACATTCTTTGATCAAGGGTTTGCACAGAGCCCTCAAACAATGCTTTGTTGCTTTGTCCCCCTACATTTTAGTTTCTGAATATCTTCATTATTAGCTACGCTTGTGCATTATCTTCCATTTAAAGAACAGACAGAACAGGGAAGGGGAAGAGAAAACCATCTGTAGTAGCTAATTAGGATCGTAGCTTTTTTTTTTTTTTTTAACTGTGTGCCGGTCCATGCACTGCATGTCGATATATGCAACCCTGTGAGATAAAAAACTATTGTCCTCATTTTATAGACTAGGGAATTAAGACCGAGTGAAGTTTATTGCTTTGCTCATGCTCTCACAGATAGTACATAGGGAGCCAGAATTCAAGCAAAGCCAGGTAGGTATCTTGTTGCTTTCCTCACCACCATAACAAAACATCTGATAGTAGCAACTCAAGGGAGGGGGGATTTATTTTGGCGTCTGGCTTCAAAAGAACCATAGAGCATCATGGCAGGAAAGGCGATGTGAATGCTTTGGCTGTTGGCAGCCAGACTGCACAGTGAAGGCTTGTCACGGGGCATAGGACTGGAGGGTTGAGAGTGCAGGACAGGAATCAGGGACGTGCAGCATCTTCAAAAGCCTGCCTCTGGTGTCACATCTCCACCAGCCAGGGTCTCCTTCCTAAGGGCTGCTGCAGCATGGGGACCAAGTGTTCAAATGATGAGCTTGGAGTTGGTGCATGCAGAAGTGGAAGGATTGGTGCAGGTTTGTGGCCATCCTGGTCTACATAGTAGGTACTGGGACAACCAGGCGGCATAGTGAAACCTATTTCAAACAAAGAAATAAAGAAATGAACAAAACCCAAAGCAAAACAAAGCCTGGGCAGGGACATTCAAACCATAGCATTTCGCCCTGGTCACTATTAGGCTCATGTAAAATGCATTCAGTGACAACTTCAGACGTCCACGTAGTCTGCACAGTTCCAAACTGTTTAAAAGGCCAGACTCAAAGCAAATTTTATCTGTGAGTCACTGTAAAAACAAACAAACAAAAAACCCAAACACAAATGACACACTTCCAAGTATCTAACGGCCCAGAGTAAACATTGCATTCTTGTTTCAAAAGGAAGAGACAGGAGCGTAAATGGGGAGCGTTGGATTAAAGTAAGACTGGAGCCCCACAGGGCAAACAGAGTTGTAACCTTGAGGTTGCACATCCAGCATGTGAGTTCTGTGGTGCACTGATGTGCAGTGCAGTGGGCTGGGGTAGCCCTGCCCCTGCAGCCCTGACATCAGCAGCATCCATGGGTGGTCTCTTGGGCTTGTGTCACTCCCCATTATTTCAGCCAGATTGTGTCCACACCCACAAATAGTGATGGAATTAGGGGCCTTGAGAAGAAGGTGATACAAGGGATTCTTGCAATGAGGAGTAGGAAGGGGAGGCAAGGGAAGCCTTAGTTGCATCCGAGATCTAAATCTAGTTCATGAAAGGACCATAAACTTTGAACTGCTTTGTCGTACTGAGTTGTACGTTACATCCACTCACTCATTCAACAAATAATTCATTCAGCACCAGGCACTTATTATATACTGAGTGTACAAGATTAAAAGAGATGCTTCTGATAGTCCAGTGTGGAGACAGCTGTTGAGTTATTGGCAATATCATGGAGTGATAAGTAGCACAGAGAATCCAGGGGCTGTGAACATTCAGAAGAACTGCAGCATATGTCGGGGATGGTTAGCTGTCCACAGGAGACATGGTTAGACCTGAAAGTTGAGGAATCTTTGGAGACCAGGCAGAGAAATAGGGATTGCATTTCTGAACAAAACCATGTTTAAGTAAGACCGTCATTTAGGGTCTCTCAAGTTAGAGTGGTTGGGGTGTGGCACACAGGGAAAGCGCTGAAGAGGAAGCTTGACTGGGAGGCAGGGAGTTATTCTTCCAGAGCTTCATATGTTAACTTAATCTCAATGAACAGAAAAACATTTGAATTCTGGAAAGATTGCTGTGGATGTCACATTGAAAAAGGATCCGAGTGCAACCAGCCTGGTTATTATGACAATTCATCTCAGAAAGGGTTGTGCAAAATTTAATTCAGGCAATGTTGTGAGGAAGAAGAAAATAGATCTTGAGAGATGATTTCTTGTTAGAGCCAATAAGACTACCAAATAATCCCATTTCTATTAATGCAAAAAGAGTGAATAAAGACAGATAGTCGGTGATAATGAAGGAGGACATCCGACTCTATAACCCATGCTTGACCAAGAGAAAAATAAGATACCAGGCAGGATTGTTGCTTAAACCACTGTGGTGAGTGGCTATAGGTATCTAATTTGAGAAATATGTCCAGATACTTTTTCCTCATGTCTATCATTTCTTTTAAAAATGTTTTACACTTACTTGTTCATTTACTAAGTGTGTCTCTCTGTGTATGTGCACATGTGTGTACTATGGTACATGTGTGGAAACCAGAGGATAACTCTGTGGAGTTGGTTCTGTTCCTTCTTTCCACCTTGATAAGGATTCTGGGGATTGAACACAAGTCTCCAGGCTTGATGGCAAGTGACATTACCCCCTTAGCTATCCTGTCAGCCCCATGCCTATTATTCTTTAATGAAGTATTAAGCTGACAAGAAGGTAGTTTAAAAGGGGACCATGCCAAATCCATCAGTGAGTTTACATAGTACAAGGAGAAACTGATTAAAATTAAGGTGGAATTAGAACACAGACTATCAGGTCTACCGCATTAATAACAAACATTTGCAAAGAATGTACTGGAAATGCTATTTTAATTCTCACTTGGTAAAAACCAAACACAATGAAGCAAGAACCCCTGAGAGTCAAGGTACTAACTGGCTTGCCTGTCTTCATACATAGCTGTAAGTGGGAACCCATAGTCCACTTAGGGCTCTCTGCAGGGCATCACAAAACCTCCAGGACACTCAGCCTGTTAGAACCAGAATGGCCAGTCAGAAAAAAAGAAGAGTGAGTATTCAAATATAATAAAGAACTTACAAAACCTTTGAAATATGTATCAAGAGAGTTCTTTTTTTAGGTTCCATTGGAACAAGGGAAGGAAATTAACCATGGAAAAGAATACTGCATTCTTTATGTAATTTACATAATAAATTGTATATGGAAATAATTTGTACAATTAATAGCAGAATTTTTAAAGAATTTAGAGTATATATAGGACACAGGGTAGTTGACACTTTTAGCTTTCTAGTCTTTTCAGCTACTTCTATTGCTGGCCATCTGCCATGCACCTAGCATCATGATCTATTCTGAGGGATTTTCAATGAAAAGACAGGTCTGTCTTCAAGGGCCTCAAGGTGTTAGGGAAAATGGATTTGCAAACGTGAAACTAATTGGAGCCATCTAGATTCGCTAGCAATTACTGGTATATGCATGTAATGAAGCGAGTCTATTTAAAAAGCAGATAGCAGCACTCTGCATGCTTAGAAAGGAAGCGATTGATAGCGTCTAGAGCCAATTAGAAGGCTCCGGGAATGATGGGAAGAGACTTAAGATCTGATGATGTGGTTTTGACGTAGGTCCTGAAGGATGGAAGTAATTTGATTTTTCAAGGAAAAGACAGACTAGTGAAGTAAATATATTTGTTTTTTGTGTTTCTAACGAATATGTTGAGAATTTAGTCTAGTAGTTCTTCTACTTGCTACCATGTTCTTTAGTGAAGTATTACAAACAACAGGACTAGAGAAGTGTTCTTCTCCGCCATGTCCCTGTGGCTGAATGTCACGAAAGCACTAAAAGGAATCAGAGAACAGTGTGGTCTGGAGAAGCACGGCTGCCAGTCGGTCAAATGACCAGTTCTACTATGCACCAGCTTGTGTCTAAGGGCAGATCACTACTTTCGTGGTTTGGTAAACTGTAAATTCGAAATGATACAACACAAAAGCTTTTGCAAGATTTAAAAATTAAAACACACATGATTGTGGGTGCCCAATGGTATTTTTATTTTTATTTTTTTGGTTTTTTCGAGACAGGGTTTCTCTGTGTAGCTTTGCGCCTTTCCTGGAACTCACTTGGTAGCCCAGGCTGGCCTCGAACTCACAGAGATCCGCCTGGCTCTGCCTCCCGAGTGCTGGGATTAAAGGCGTGCGCCACCACCGCCCAGCTGCCCAATGGTATTATTATTCATGCTAACGATGTGTACTATCTTTTGGAAGAATGGTTTATCAAGTATCCTAAAAAGCTTTACTTGCTCTTTTAAAGAGCTTGTTTTTGTTTCAATTTTTTTTGATCCAGTGTCTCATGTAGCCTAGGGTGGCCACAAACTTCCTATTTAGGATGGCCCTGTGTGTACAGGGGTTTTGCCTGCATGTATGTTTGTGCACCACTTGTATGCCTGGTGCCTGTAGAGGCCTGAAGAGAGTGTCGGATGCCCTGGAACTGGAGTTACAGATGGTTGTGAGCTGCTGTGTGGGGCCTGGGAATTGAACCTGGGTCCTCTGGAAGAGTAGCCAGTGCTCTTAACTGTTGAGCCATCATTCCAGCCCTGATCTTGAACACTTGATTCTACTGTTTGCACCCCTCAAGTGCCTGAATTACAGGTACACACTATCACATCTGACTTCCCCAAATCATTACAAAGAATTTCATATTTGTGTAGTTCTTCACTGAAAATTTATTCTAAGGAAATAAAAAGACGTGGTCAGATATTAGGGAGCATTCTTTGCATCATTGGAGATTTATTTTATTTTAAAATTATGTGTAAATGTGTATGCCATGTATGTGTAGGTACCTGAGGAAGCCAGAAGAGGGCATCATATGCCTTGGACCTGTAATTAGAGGCAAGCTGCCTGATGTGGGTGCAGGGAATGCAACACAGGTCCTTTGTAAGAGCAGTATTGGCTCTTATCCACTGAGCCATCTCTCCAGCTCCTTTATTGCATTACACAAAACAGTGGAACCACCCCAAACCTTACAAACACCAATAGATGACTGGTGAAATAAATTATGATGTAGAAATCTACTTCTGATGGATGGGGAAAATGAATTCTGAAATGATATATGTCTATGTATATATGATGTTTAGCTATGCAGAAAAAAATTTCAAGAAGGCTAAGACTAAAATGTCATGTATGATTGAACCTCAGTCTTTACATGATTTTTATATCCTTCACTGTGCTTATCTGATTTTTGGTTTTTACTTTTTTGATAGCCTATATCATTAAAAATTTGAAAATAGTATGGATCACTTTAGACATATTTAGTGACATAGGAGCTTGTTTAAGGTTAAAGGGCAGATTTTAAACCTGTGTGTTATATGATCTTAGTTTTGTTGGATCACTTTTATGTCTGTGGCTGAATTTTTCTTTTGTGTTCTGTCTCTGATGATGTAGTGAAGTGTCCAAGAAGTAAAGTAGCAGGGAGCGGAGGTTGGATACTGTATGTGCAAATGAAAACTGGTACCTTCTGTGTGTGACGAACATCTCACAGCCGTTTTGGCTTTCATTCATTTTCCTCTGGCAGTTGTCTTTGGGGGTGTAAGGACACAAAGTTTAATGGCTGAGAACAGCTACCATCTTGCTGACCACCTCTTCATTTCACTCTTTACTTGGAACTCAGCATAGTCAGCTCTTGCCAGGGCCTGGGGCTCTGCAGTGGCGAGCAAGTGACAGGGTACTTGGAGCATGTCCATTTGGAAGAGGCAGTGAATGCTATTCGAACAAATATACAATTGCAAATTGTGTTTGCCACGGGGAGAAAAACCCTGAAATAGTCTATTATCTAGAGAAAAATGGGAGCATGGATCAAGGAATCAGTTCAGATGAGGATGTTGGCAAAGGCCTCTATGAGCAAGTGGCATGTAAAGCCACCTAGGAGGTCCGAGTTGACATTCGTCACACAAAATGTGGAGGGGCAAGAACTGAAGGAAGAGGGTGAGCACATAAAAGGTTTTCATGCAAAAAGAAATAGAGTTGCATGACAAACTGAGCAAGAGCAACCAGTGTGGCTGTAGGGTACAAGATCAGGCTGTAAGAGTGTGGGAAGAAGTTTGGAGTTTACTCAAAGGGTAATTGGCCACAGAGGATTATGCAAAGCATCTTAAAAGGCCTCTTAGGCTGCTCCAAGGAGAAAGAAGTGGGGTGTGGTAAGAGAGAATCTGGAAGGTGAGCTGGGAGTGTTTTGAGTCCATCTGGAGATGGTGGCAAGTCATGCCATCATCGCTGGAGAAGAAAGAAGATGCTTAGGAGGTGGATTTTGTTGGTTGTGTTTCTAGGAGATGGCGATGGATCAGGATAGAGGCAGACAGTATGAGGATGCTGCTCATCCTTTTGTGTGAACTTGGTAGATTGCGCAGATGGTACAAGGCTTTATTTGGGGCTGGGTGGGTGGGGGAAGGTTATTTAGCGTTGGATATGTTTACTGAGGTCCATGTGAGATTCCTCTGTGAAAACATTGAGATGAGGTCTGTTACTCAAGTGACATAAAGACCTGCAATGCAGATGTGCATTTCAGAATGTCCGGCCCATGCGTAGTACTGGCAGCCATAAGCGAAGATGGGATTGTTCTGGGAGAGGATGTTGAGAGACACAAAGGGAGTCAGTGTGAGCCCTGATAAATTCCAGCATTCTAGTAGCCTGGGCTGGCAAAGCACTCTAAGAAGGATATCTCTCAAAGGCAGAAGCCCGAGGGAATATGGTGTTAGGGAAACCAAGGGAGGAGGGTTTAAACAAAACCTGGGAGCAATGGACCGACTATTGGGAAGAGCTGGAAGGGACAGTAATGAGATGGGTGACTGGGAAGTGTCTTTGGATGTGGTAGTCAGGATGCTGTAGAGGGTGACGGTTGTCAGAAAGCCAGATTCAGTGCAGGGAGAGAGAGAGAGACTAAGAAGCGGGGGAAGGGCAGAGACAGAGACACATGGAGACAGAAACATACACACACACACACACACACACACACACACACACACACACACATAGAGGGGAGACTGTATCTATAACTCTTAATAATCTAAGTTCTGAAGGCAGAAGCCAGTAGCTGGAGGGAGTGGAGTGGGAAGATTAGGGGAAGGTATTTAGTTTGTTTGTTTCCCTCCGACAAAGGAGATTCTAGTTAATGGGAGTGACTTAATAGACTTAATAAAGAGGGAGACATTAACGACGCTGGAGGGACAGCTGGTGGATGGTGGGCTGTCGTGGAACGTGGTGTTTGGTAGCAGGAGGAAGGAGACACCAGTCGGCTTTTGTTGTCTACTGCAAGTGACTATGTGCTAGATACTGTGCTAAGTGACTGCAAAATGGCTCACTGATGGAAGCCTCCCCATTTTACAGATGAGAGACTCGAGCTTTAATAGAGAGGGATAGCCGAGGTCTTAATTCAGAGCTCATACCTTTCTTTCGCTTACTTAGACACTTTCCTGTGTGATGGTGTATTAGTTTTCTCCACCTTCCACAAACCATCACAGATGGAGCTGCTAAAACAACAGACATTTATTTTCTCACAGTTCTGAAGACTTCCAGTTCAAGATCAAGGTGTTGGCAGATTTGGTTTCTCCTGAGGCCTCTTTCCTTGCCTCGCAGATGGCCACTTTCTCACTTGTCCTCACTCAGCCTTTCCTCTGTGCTCCGGCATTCCTGGTGTCTCTTGCATGTCCTAATCTTTTCTTACAAGGACACAAGGAAGATTGGACTAGGAGGCACATTGCTGTAACGGCTTCATTTGAACTTGGTCACCTCTTTTAATGGCCTTATCTCTTGATGTGTTCACTTTTGAGGTGAGGGTTTCAATTATGAATTTTGGGGAATGCAATTTATGACAGATGACTTCTCATGGTATAAAGCTAGGAGAGGTCGTCAAGAACATTCTGAAGATGTAACTAGAATAGGAGAGAGTGGGAGATTGCTAGACATATGTAGTCCTAAGGTCAGTCATGTCTGGAGATGATCGCAAGCATCCAGTCTGCCAGTTATCTGAGTCTGCAGCAATAGTTTGATACATGTGTGGAGTAAAGAGTAAGACTTCTGTGCTTCGATGAGGTGCTCGGCCCTCCTGGGCTCCTGGGCCAGCCAAAACATCATCTTCTGTGTACAAGGTTGAAGTGCAAATGAGCTTTTCTCATATTTTCAGCAGAATTACATGTTACTATTTGTTGATTATTTTCTTTCCTCCTCCTCCTCTTCATCTTCTTCTTCTAAATGTATGAGTGTTTTGCCTAAATGTGTGTAAGTGTACCATGTGTGTACCTAATGCTTATGGAGGCCAGAAGAGGGCATCAGATCCCCTCGAACTGGAGTTACAGATGGTTGTGAGCTGCTGTGAGGGTGCTGGGAATCAAACCTGGGTCCTCTGGAAGAACAGCCAGCGCTCTTAATTGCTGAGCCATTTCTCCAGTCCCATGATTATTTTCAAGTAGTTGAAATGAAGAGAATTAAATCTATGAAGGTTGAAATTTTGTTGGTTCCCCAATATAGAAAGCAGTGTGAGCATTTTCCAACCTGTTCTTTAAACTGTCCTTCATGATTGTGCGTGCAATCTTCTTAATCCTTTTCTTTCTTCCTTTCTTCCACCTTCAGTCACTGGTAACTTTCTGAGTACTTACTAGGTGCCTGGGATCTAAGAATAAAGAATCCATAAGTACTATATATATGTGTTACACACACACACACACACACACACACACACACA
>CABHPH010131236.1:0-22679 GCA_902168325.1 Peromyscus nudipes
TCCTCAGCAGAGAAGCTTCTATTTGCAGAATATGGTAACTAATACAGAGACCCACAACTGACCAAGGTGCAGGGAGATTGCAGAATGCTCATCTCTAAATGGGACATCTTTATCACATCCCTTCCTCCCAAGGCTCAGGGATCATTGCAGAAAATGGAGTGGAAAGACTGTAAGAGCCAGAATCAGTCGATGAGAAAAAAAATGTCCTGCAGACACAATGGGGCAGCTGTACAAATGAATTCACAGCGGTTATGACAGCATGCATAACCTCAGTGCAAGCCCAGTCCAGTGCAACTCCAGCATAGAAGGGGGGACATGAAGTACCTCCCATAGCAGAGGTGCTGTTAGCAATTGTTAGTGCTGAGAGAGGGAGCACTAGTTTTCTTTAAGCCCCTGGTAAGTTGACAGTACCACATATCCAAGAATATATGGGCAGTACAAATTAGAATTGATGGATGGAAAAAATGAAAACAAAGTTGAGTGGGTAGGAAAAGGATGTGAATCTTGGAGGAGTTGGGGTAAGAGAGTAATATGACCAAAATGAATTGTATGCAATTCTCAAATAATTAAAAATTAAGACAAAAATCTGGCAAAAACAAAGATGTTCCTTGTGTCTGAGATGGTGGTGAATTTTTTTTCCTTTCTATTTGAACATCTGTATTTCATATTAAGGCATCTTTAGCCACCTATAGCTAGAATGAGTGTTGTCTTAGAGCAAATTATAATAAACATATGTAAAAATATGTATATATGTATATTTATATGTATATGTGTATTTAATGTGTATGTATATGTGTATAGACATCCCAGATTCTATAGGTCAAGTATCTGGACCCGATGTTGCTAACCCCTGGCTCAGGGTCCCTGCAGGTTGGAGGACAGCCATCTCTGTGAGCTGTAGTCATCACAGGGCTGAACTGAAGCTGGCAGAGCCACACTCAAGCTCATGCACAGAGTTAATGGCATGGTGGTGGTGGCTCCAATCTTTACGGTCTGTGAGCCTCAGCTACTTACCGTATTACAGGAGTACCCCCTACTGCTCATAGGACAGACAGCTTTCCCAAACACGACAGTGGGCAAGATTGTCTCTTTAATGTAATCCCAGAGAAGAAATCTAACCACTCTGCTACACTCTGTCCTCAGAAGCAAGTCACTAGGTTCAGCCTGCACTTGAAGGGAGAGTATTATACAGATGGGGACACCAGGGTATGGGTATGATTGGGCCACCTAGAGACCCTTTACTACAGCACAGATGCAGGCATGCCTTGTATGCACTGTTCTAATGCAGCTGAGCTCAACTCCTGCAATCCTGAGGGTTTTCTGCAGCCACAGCAGTGAGTCAGGCTCACAGACAGGACAGCACAGGCTAAAGAGCAGCACAGGGAGTAGAGGCTGGAGAAAAGAAGGCTCTGTGGTGCCTCCCAGAGTCACTGGGAGAGGAGCTCTGGCTGCCCACATGATCACCTGACTGGGAATGGCTGCCATATTGGCTGTCTCTGCTCTTCTTTCATGCTTCTTGTTGAGTTCACTCTACTTTATTCAGTGTTAATCTTTGTCCCAGAACTGCTTATAAAGGAGCTAAAGGCTAAACACTTCTTGTCCATCTCAGCAGCACCAGGAGGAACTTCAGAGCTGAAGGACTTTACATGGCTATTGTGCTACACACCAACATATTAAAGAGCCAATTTCTGCCCTTCACGGATTGCTTTAAGATAAGGAAAGAATGGGGGGGGGGATATTTTTGCTTAGATTTGTTTATTATATTTAAAGTATATTAGTGTTTTACCTGTATAACATATATGTGCACCAAATGCATGCCTTGTGCCCTGAGAGGTCAAAAGAGGAACTATAGATACAAATGGTTGTGAGCTGCCACATTTGTGCTGAAAACCAACCCAGGGTCCTCTGCAAGAGCAACCAGCACTCCCCAGCAGCTGAGCCACTTCTCTAGCCCAAGAATGGAAACTTTCAATTCTTGCTACCACTCTTGTTGACTGTAGGCTTGGGAGGAAAGCCTGGAGGATCATGTTTTACATTAACTGTTAACTCTAACTTTGTGGACTAGCTAGCTACTGAATAACAAACTGTCTCTTGAGCATGTATATTTCTGTGTTCATAAGTGCCTTTATATTTCATAACATGTATTTTGAGAATGTGAAAGAAATATATGTAGTAAGATCCAAACAGAAAAGAAAGATGCTAGACCCAAAGAAAATAAATTACCTATATTAAATAATTCAAATAAAATGAAAAATATTGAGGTTTGTAGTTGACTTTTAGATTTTTAGACTGTGTATCGAATTTTGATGTCGAACTTGCTATGTAGCCCACACTGACCTAGAATTCACAATCCTCTCAGGTGCTGAGATTATATGCACATGCCACCACAGTTCTGAAAGCTTCTATTTTATTTTAAGAATAATTTTATAATCTCAGTTTCTATGTCCAGACTCAGCATGGGCCAATTCTTCCCCCATAGAGTGATATTGGGAAGGAAGTGATCAAGGTTACTGTAAGTAAGTGTTGCAACTCTAAGGTATCCTGACTGCTCAGTGCAGTCAGGCGACACCTTAAGCTCCTAGGACAGCTCTGGCAGCTGGAGCTGCAATGGGACAGCTCAGCTCTGGAGGGAAAGGTATCCTGACTGCTCAGGGGAGTCAGGTGACACCTGGAGTTGGGGTACAGTGGGGGATGGTCTCCCCATAGGATATAGCAATCCTGCTCCTCTCCTGGAGAGCTGCAACAGCTGAGTTTTGCTCAGCCCTCACTAAAGGGGGCTTCCTAGCAGAGCTCTGCTTCTTCTCAGGCTCAAGATGTTGCTTCTTTTGCTTCACTTTGATAAAGGGGAAACCCTTGCAGAAATGTAGCAATCTCCTCTGGCTCCGGAAAAAAAAGTTGTTACTTTTTCTGCTCCACCTTGCTCAGTCCCCTAATGGATGTCTCAGCAAAGTTCTTCTGTTCAGCTCCCCCTTGCTCAGCCCCCCTAAGGGAACGTCTCTGCAAGGTTTTTCTACTCAGTCCACTAAGGGACGTCTTAGCAAGGTTCTTCTTCTTTGTGTCGGCAAGTGAAGATCTTCACACCCAAGACTCTTTCTCAAAAGAGGTTTATTTGGGAAGGAGGAGTCCAGAAGAGTGGCTGCCTCTACTAGGGTGGAAAAGAAGAGCCCACAACTGAGCAGGGAAGGTGGTTTATATAGGGTCTCTTGGGGCCAGAATTTCTTCAGGGAAAAGATTTTCTGTCCAGGGATTGGTTAGTTTTTTTCTGCTCATGGATTGGTTAGTTTAGGGGCAGACATGACCCTGATTTCAGAGCCAAATTGTGTTTCTTTCACTGGCTTTTCTTAGCTTTTTGACTCCAATTCATCTAAGGCCAGAGCATATTTTTTTTTCACTGGCTCTGATTCTGGGGACAAAGTGTATTTCTTTGGCAACTGGTTTCAGAGTCATGGCATGCTTCTTTGGTTCTGGGTTCAAGGATAAAGTGTTTCTTTCACTGGCTTGGGTACCAGATCCAGGCTGTGTTTCTTTCACTGGTTCTGGGTTCCAGTTAGGTGCTCAGGGATTGGTTGGTTTCCTGCTCTGTGATTGGTTGGTTTCACTGGTCAGTTCATGGGGCAGAGATGACTCTGATGTTAGAGTCAAACTGTGTTTCTTTCACTGGTCTTTCTTAACTTTTTGGCTCTAATTCTAAGACGAAGGCATATTTCTTTCACTGACTCTAATTCGGGGGACAAAGTGTGTTTCTTTGGCACTGGTTTCAGAGTCAGGGCATGTTTCTTTGGTTCTGGGTTCAGGGATAAAGTGTTTCTTTCTCTAACTTGGGTCCTGCATCTAGGCTGTGTTTCTTTCACTGGTTCTGGGTTCCAGGGTCAGGATGGATTTCTTTAGCTGACCCCTTTTCCCTACAGTTACTATGAGGATGACCCTGTCCAGCCCTTCTACTGACTGTACTGAGAACTGGGACATGATACTTTCTGGAATATTCCTCCATTCTGGAAGGAGGAAACCAAGCTGCAAGTCTTATACCCAAGCTGAGTATATCCACAAGAAATTAGCTCACTGGGATGCTCACGAGTAAGAGAATGTTTTGATACCTTTCGGGATTTGTAGTTGTCTCTTAGAAACCACCATTGTGATAGACAGCTCTAGAGTAGGAGTTCCTCTAATCTGGAAAATTGTCCAAAATTGTCCCCAAATGCCTAGCAACATTGTGTTTATAGGCTAAAATCAAAATAAATGACTATGAAGCCTCTTAACAACTGGAGTACTGCAACCTTCTTCCAGCAGAGCACAAGAGAGGGAATTTCCACAGTGAAAAAGGCACATCATACAGGCTCCTTGTGAAACAGCCTGTGTCTGCTTTCATATACTTGCTCGGCTCAAAATGGCTGAAAAGGTTTTCCCCTGGAGTATTGAAAGCACCCACCCTTGAGTGGAAAAAGAGTGAGACATTTGTTTGAAGAGAGCAGCTGTTGGAAGTGGCAGAGCCTCAGCTATTATGAAATTGCTTTTCAACCTGTACCCAGTGTCATTACAAAAGGCTGCATGCATCCGTGGAGCCTGTCAGAGTCATTCAGGACCAATCCACGTCCTCACAAAGCATTTCAAACATTGCAAAGGTAGCAAAAGAAAAAAGGGGAAGTAACTCATAGCTCACTTAGAAAGGTGACAGCCCATTGTAGGAATAGCATGGTCTTTGAAACTAGAAAGATGTGAATTAGAAACACAACTGGACCACACTCTTACCCCAAGAGATTTCATACTGGATGTAGTTTTCTGAGCCTGTTTCCTTGTCTGTAAAATGGTGATGTCTATTTCTTAGGGTTGAGGAGTCATTAAGAATGTGCATAGGAGGCAGGCTAACTTTCCTTCCAAAGGGGAAGCTGTCTCTTCAGGTCTTACTATACCATCAGTTATTCTAAATGCCATCCTGTATGGGGCCAGTCATACATACCTCACAGATAGACCAGTCACTGAACTGGCTGCATTGAGAATGAATCTGGATGCAAGGCGGCTTACGAAAGAAGTGGCACCACCTTCAAAAATGTCAGATGTCTTTTTTATTAATCTTTTCATGTGGTTATGTATGGAGTTTGTGTGTTTGTGTGTGTGTGTGTGTACACAAGTACAAATGTGTCACAGTGTGTGAAGGTTAGAGATGCCATGCAGGTCCTTACCTTCCACTTATTTGGAGACAGGATCTCTTTTGCTGTTCAGTGCAGCATGTGTCAGCCTACCTGGCCAGTGAGCTACTGAGGATTTTCCTATGTCCATCTAGTAGCTTACTGAGGAGCACTGGGATTACAGACCCACTCTGCCATGTTCAGCTCTATGTAGGTTCTGGGGAACTGCAGTCAGGTCCTGGTCCTCACAGTCACACAGTAAGCACGTTATCCACTGAGCCATCTCCTCAGCCCAAATGTCTGATTTCTACATGGAGGACATTAGCAAGCCTGATTATGCTTCATATAAAAAGCCAGTATTAAATCCTGGGAGCTTGGAATGACCCCTTTGTAGTCTTCTTGGTCCTGATGGTGTTATCTGATGATAATTATGAGGATTAATTTTTCTCCCCTTCACAGACCATGGGAACTCAGTGGTCTGTGCTCCATTGTTTCTGAGGTAGAAGGCCTAGGCTTAGCTAAAGCCACAGCCACTAGCAGAGAAATGGGTAGGTATGTGACATATCCAATTGTTCTGAACAGCTGGGAAAGGGAGATGGTCATTCCATGGGAATCTCTATGTCGGTCACTATGTTCAGATTCTGGGCCAGTTAGATCTGAACCCAGTTCTTCTCTAACATGTAAGTTATGTGTGCCCTCAATTTCCATTTTATTATTTTTATTTTATTTTTTATTTTATAACATTTTTTTCCAAACACATATTTACACTGGGTTTCTTTTGCTTATAACCCCAAGATTGGTGACCAATACCAGGATGATAATGAAAAAGACGCTACATAGTACTTACCAAGCACTTAGCATGTACTAGACACTGGCCAAGTAACTAACAACTAGGAATTGATGTCAGTTTTATTTTATAGGTAAAAGAAATGAAGCAAAATGTTTTAGAGAAGAGTGGCTGTGTACAGATTTAACAAGTGGCAGGGCCAGAATTTGAACTCATCTCTACCCGACTTTAGTTAGGGTTTGTGCTCTTGACCTCCACATTAGGACTACTAAAATGTAATAAACATCTGTACAAAATGTATAGGAAAGAGCTGGAATCCCACACATTTATCTAGGATATAAAGAATTATTCTAATTCACATTTGTCTTCATCATTTGCCATGATGCCTAACTCTAGTCTTCTTTAGGTGGGGTGATGTTCAGAAGAAGCCCTGGAATAATAAAGTACAATGCTGGTGACTGTGAGCTTCTGTCCACACAGAAGAGGGGAAGTGATCTAGTCAAAGGCTACCCTGGGACTCCCATTTGTGGGGAAGGTAAAGCCATATAGGAGGAAGGAGGCAGCATATTTATGGGAGTATGTGGGCACTTTGTTTAATTTTAGTGGTTTTAAAAGCACTTGCTTTACATTATTTGGACTAATTGAAACGAAGGGTTGAGACTCTTTAGAGTTGACTCATCCCCACAATCCTAATATAGATGGATTGAGTTCCGTTTGGTTGACTGTCTGTACCAAGCTTCTCAGTGTTGGCTGACAGCCTCAGGAAGATCTGCTCATTTTTACAACACTCTGGTGAGTCATTCACACACATTCCAGGCACTGGCTTCCGGAGTGGAAGGGAGGAGGGGTGAGGTTCTCCAGGGAGACTGAAGAGCTTGGAAGTTCACCGGTCAGCTGGAGCCTTTAGAGAATTTTATCTAGATCAGATCTGGGGCTCAGGTCCTCACTTTCAGTCCTGAGCTCTGGGTTGGTTAACAGAAACATAGCACATTGGAGAAAATTATGCAAATAACATGGTGCCCAGCAATCAAAGAAAATGGTGCATGGTCTGTTTAAAGCAAATCAAGCCACACAGTCTTGGAATGCCACCTGCTCTTCCCCACAGTAGAATCAGCATCTATGGTTATAAATTCCAGTCTGTCTTACATTGTTGGGCTTTGGAACCTTGTCTTCTTGTAGGACATTTCCTCTTCTTTAAATATAAATAACCTTGACCTTTCTTACACTTTAGTGCAAATTAGATATCATATATTCAATGTGTCTAGTGCATGGTAGTCACTCAACAGGGCACTAAATGTGGCTCTCAGTGTGAGGGACATGATGCTGGCTATGGTATGCTTGCCATTCACCAGTTGATGAGTTTGGGTAAGTTAGACTGTTCCATTCTCAGCTATTCTGTTTGTGAAGTGGGATGACAATACACTATAGCATTATTATGAGATTAAAGGCTGCATTACTAGTTTTGAGGATCACTACAAGTAATTATTGCTATTTTTAACTTAACTAAACACTTCCTCATACACACATAACATATTTAGCATGGTTACTAAAACATAGTGCATAATGAACAGTTATTATTGTTAAATAACAGAAACAAAAATAATATTATATTTTTGATCTAGAAACATGTTAATAGACCATGTAGAAACCATATGGAATTATGATTTGATGGGATCTCATTGTCCTAAAAGGTAGCTCTGAAATTCAGTATTTAGTAAGTCAGTAACCTGGATGCTTTGGTTTTGTAGAAGTAGCAGAAACCTGAGATTAATTGCTTCTCCTACCGGGCTTTGAGTGGTGACTGACTGAACTTTCAAGACTTTAATTAATTCACCAGCTTGCCCTAAGCTTGTCGAGAGCTTATAGAGCCCAGTATAACTTGTAGTGATACAGCAGTGGGAAAGTGACCCTAGAAAACGGGCTGTGCTTTGAAGATGGGACCTGGTGCCAGGTGACAACAGCTTACTGCTCTCCAGCAGGCCATTGCAATCTGTGACCCAGTGGCAGGTGACTCCAGTTCATTCCTCCCCAGCAGGCCACTGCAGTGTCTGGTTTCCAAGGATTTCTGAACTTTACTACACCAAAATTTCATGGTGCTACCCTAGACTTTCTAGTTTGTGGAAAATTCACCTTCATTGAGGAAGATCTTGCAGGTGACCAAGGAGAAAAAAATCTCTCTTGAAATCACTTCTGCCTCATCAAAAGCTTGTACTGATGACTGGCCCAGGGCAGCTCTGAGGTCCATAATACCTGTGTTGGGTGTCTTCTCCTGATATCCAGCCCAAGGCAGCTCTGAGGTCCATAATACCTGTGTTGGGTGTCTTAGTGGAAGAACTGCATTGACCTGAATGGGAGAATTTGGGCTATGTGACATACTAGGACAGAGGGCTAGGTGGAATTTCATACAACCTAGAGAGGGGAAATGAACCAAATGACAAAATAACTCACAATGGGGTGTAGATGTAACAGTCTTATTAAATAAGAAACACAGAGCCAAATGCAGAGTTAAAAGCCCAAGAGGCCAGAGCAGTAGCTAAGAACTGATACTAAAAACCCTTTCTTACCCTTCACTGCTGCTGCCGTCTTTCCCCTCAGAAAGAGAGCTACTTCCTGTGTATCTGCCTTTTTATTGACTTTCTGTTCTGTCTTCTCATTGGTTGTAAACCCAACCACATGACCTCCTCATCACTGCCTGTCTATGCAGACCTCCAGGTCTTCTATGGTTGGTATTGAGATTAAAGGCGTGTGTTTCCATGCTGGCTGTATCCTTGAACACACAGAGATCTGTCTGTCATGTGATCAGGATTAAAGGTGTGCACCACCACCGCCCAGCTTCTGCTATGGCATGCTATTAGCTCTGACCCCCAGGCAACTTTATTTATTAATATACAAATAAAATCACATTTCAGCAAATAAAATATCACCATAATGGGGGTGAGTGGTGATGTCATATTCTCAGAGAGCTGATAAGCCAAGAGGGGTACTGAGACAATGAAAGAAAATAAGATTGATATTTCGTCAGTGTTAAGTTTGAGGTACCTATTGGACAGCTAAATGTCAGGGAAACACTGGAGACAGCTCAGGAACTTGGAATAAGTCTGGCAAGTGGTGCTCTTCCCACTATTCTGAAAAGTAAACAAATAAAATGTGGTCAGAGTAAGCTTTTACATATGAACAAAATAAACATCATCAACAGCAAAACCAAGAGATTTACAAGAAAATCTGAGAGTGAGAAGGGTGATGGGGAAATCAAGTGGTTGAGAGCTCTTAACTGCCCTCACACAGGGGTCCATTGCTGCCCTAAGCCTTGATACACACAGTGCCCCACATGAGCTCATTGACAGCCCCCCCCCCCAGAAAGCTGGGGCTCCTGGAACCTCAGTGACTTACCTGAGCCTCACTGCTAGGTATGGGCAGAGTTGAGACTCCAAAGTCTTCAGATCCTTAACCAAAATTCAGAACACAGAAGGCAGCTGCTCTTTCTAGGATCTGCCATCAGTAGGCAAGAAAACTGACCTAAAGCGGCAGTCAGGTTTGGCCTGCCCTGTGAGACACCTGTCTGTGGAGCATCAGCCCTGGAGGCAGCATCCTTTGTGTCTGCAGAACACATGCTACTAGGAGATAGAGGGGAAGATAACAAATTAAAAATGTAATTTAAGAAAATATCACTTGATAAGAATAAGGAAATTGACTCTAGAATTCTCCTAAGTCATTTCTCTTCACAATTCACATATTTTTTAATTGATTCCTAAAAAATTGGTTCCTGTTCTTCCCTTGAGAGTTTTGTAGCAGGCCACCTAGGTTCAGGTTGCCCTTCAGTCAACACAACCAATGAGAGTTACATTCAGTTGCTACGTATCTTCAGCATAAGGAAGCCTTTTATTCTACTGCTTGAACAGAAACATACTTGCTGACATATTGCTGCAATTGAGAATTGAGAAAAGTGAGATTTTTTTTCCCAGGGATTTTTTTGTCTTATTTCATTGGAACATCCAAGAGAAGGCAAACTTCCTTTGGGCACAGTTGGATACAGGATAGACTGATTGATTGATTGATTGATTGATTGATTGACTGATTTATAGATTTATAGAAATGGATTAATTTAAGATATAAGAACAGTTAGCAAGAAGCCTGCCACGGCCATACAGTTTGTAAGCAATATAAGTCTCTGTGTTTACTTGGTTGGGTCTGAGTGGCTGTGAGACTGGCAGGTGAAAGAGATTTGTCCTGACTGTGGGCCAGGCAGAAAAACTCTAGCAACAATTGGCGCCACAATGTGGGGCAGGAATTTCCACTTAAAACCTGAGAAAGCGTAAAAAGAAGATTCTAAAACGGAGCTAAAACAGCTTCCTAGTTGTCTCTTTCAAGTTAGCCGCAGCCTGCGGGCTTGAGCTACTGTATGGTGGGTTCCTGGCGTGTGTGTTTGACCAGCAGTATGGCGGGAATGAGGCGTCTGCAAGTGCCACATTAAGCTGCGTGGTGGATTTAGCCTACGTACATTTTTACACACATTTTAAAGCATTTAAAGTCTTGTTCCATCTGAATCTGTCTTATTGTGAACCTGTTACTTTAAACTGCAGCATTCTAAGACTGAAACGGCTCTATGGCTGATGGCTCCGCCCACCTCAGCTTCCCAACATGGTGGTGGTACGTTTACCGCTAGCTCTGGGAGCCTTCGTGGGTCTTTATGCTTTTATCCAAGCAGTGTTTAGCCCAGAAACCTCTTTTTTTTGTTTTGTACTAGCAAAGGCTAAATCCATGGCCTTATGAATTTAATTATTTTAAAGCTGTTTCTTAAAATTTTTCTCCTCTCTGTTAGTCCCGCCTATACTTCCTGCTTAGCCACTGGCCAATCAGTGTTTTATTCATTGACCAATCAGAGCAATCTGACATACAGACTATCCCATCCCGCAGCACTTCCCCCCCTTTTTTTTTCAAAGCCAGTTTGGTATATTTGGGAATTTGGGCATAGCTTCTCTTACTACTTCCTGCTGGAAAATTTTAGAATTATGAAATAGTCCATGAGGGTGTATCGTCTGAGCCAGTTGCCTTGAAACAGTTCTGGATGTTGGATCATCTGGGCCATGGTGTCATCGGAGACCTTTCAGGTGGTCTTGGCTGGTCAAACCTGATGTATCTTAATCTGGAACAAATCCATAGCCTCTGGCTTTCTGTGGGAACAAAAGCAGAGCTTCCTTTCCAAAGCAACATATCCTTACATCCAAATTTTGAAGTCTCCTTTTCCACTTTTAGAGGCCCCAGTGATATTCAGACCACTCACCCAAATTCTAACACTATACCTTCACTCTGGAACTCCTGGACTGAGGAGCTGATTTAGAAAGCACATGTCTTGAGATGTCCCAAGGCTCTCAGGCTGCCTTCAGTTTGTAGACTATCAGAGTGAACTGTCATGCTAAGAAATGCAGCAAGAATCTATGGAGGCCTCCTGATGAATCATAGTCTGGTTCTGATTTATGAGATCCCTATCTGAGATGTGCAGGGGGTTTGACAGGACCCCAATATTCTCCCACACAGGGCATAAGGCAAGATGTTGCCCACCCACCTGTTTCTGGTTTTGGTTGGTTGTTTTCCATAGAAGGTTTTGTTTGTCGATTTCTCATGGAAGTTGTGTCTGCGTGTTTTGTTGGAAAGTTTTGTCTGTCTATGTTTTCTGGTGTGTCAGTAAATTTTGTTGCAAGCATGGAGATGAGACAGAAATGGGTCAGATATTTTTGCTGTCTTTACTGCTGTCAACCACCAGTCACCACTGCTGCCATGGCTGCTTTTATGGCCAGGGCTCAGAATTTATCTCTTAGCTCTCTGGTCACTGGATTTGGCTTAGCAGGACTTTGCATGTCTTTTTGGTGTAGATAATATTAAAGTTGTTTTATGAAGTTCTATTTTATTGGAAAGTTGACTCTAGAGTTTGGTTATGGCTCTCCCTTATTTAGACTCAGGTATATTTGAAAGTTTCCTTTATATCTTGTGTTAGTAGAGCCCTGACACTGTAATGGGGGAAAGAAAGCAAAGCAGAATAGCCAAAAAAAAAAAAAATTAGAGTTGGTTTCCGGGAACATTCTGTACCTCAAGATTAAAAAGTTTGTTTTATTAGATATGGATAAAAATCTGTAAAATCTATGAAAAAAGTTAACTTAAAACTAGTAACACCAAGAGTTGATAGTTAAAAGTCTATGCATAGCTAATCTTAAAGGAACAATGTGGTATGATTCCATTTTGAGATATAAGCAACACATGGACTGCCACCACCTTTAGGCAGCCATCTTTGCTAGGGTTAGAGAAAATGGAAGTCATGTGACTTTACCACCATCTTGATTAAAGGTGATCATGTGGCATGGGCCTACTAAGGAGACAACAACAGGTCTCCAAGATATTTTGGATAGATGGATTTTTATATGATAATTTATGTCCTGTCCTAAAAATAAGGTTTATGAAAGATATAATTTAAAGACAATATTTGTTTAGTAATGTATTAAAGCTGCATTTCCATGCATTTATATTCAAGAATGTACCTTGCCCTGGCAGTCAAACTTTGTAACATAAGAGTCACCCAGGTCATATTGGTTTTAAAGACATTGGTTAAAACAGCTGAGGCTTGCCAATGTCTGGCAGGGCTAGAGTTTCTAAAAAGAGCGCAGTTGCAATAATGGAACCTAGCAGTTTTAGAAATGTTGGTGCCATGTTAATAGTCACCAGAAGCATCAGCCACAATAAAATGGAGCCGGCTGGTCTCTAGAAGTCAGGCTATGTATATGCTGCCAATGGTGGAGCCAAAGAGGTGATTTATGCCCCTTGAGAAAACCAAAAGAATTGTGAATGAATTCTAGATATTGAGCTTTGAGTTGCTTGTACTGTTGGACCTAGGTTTTGCCTTATGCAGATCATGGTTGTACTCTGTATCTTCCCTCTTAACATTAAAAAAAAATGGTACTTTATTTTTGATATTGCAGGAGCACACAGTTGAGAAATTTTAAAATTTTTAAGAGGAAATTTTGGAGTTTTACAGAAAACTTAAATAAAATAATGAAAAATTTTAAGAAACAGCTTTAAAATAATTAAATTCATAAGGCCATGGAATGTTTTAAGTTTATAAAATGTTTTATATTATTAATATTTTTAATTTAAAGATAAACAAATAAAGCTACTAAGAATTAGGGTCACAAACCCACCCATCCCTTAGTTGCTCCCTGAGATACAGACTCTGCCAGCTCCTATTTGACCAAGAGTGGCTCCCTGAGACACAGATACCTTTTGTAACAATTGGAGGAGAGTTGGGGAGACATCAGTGCAAGAATACATTCAACAACATAAAGAGCAATATGGCACCACCAGAACCTAGCAGTTCTACTACAGCAAGACCTGAAGATCCAAACATAGAAAAAGCAGAAGAAAATGACCTTAAAAAGGACTTTATGATAGAGACCTTTAAAGAGGAAATGAAAAATTCCCTTAAAGAAGTCAAGGAAAAGACAAAAATTGGAAGAAATCAATAAATCCCTTAAAGAAAGTCAAGAAAATCAAGAAAGAGCAATCAAACAGGTGAAGGAAACAGTTCAAGACTTGAAAATTGAAATAGAGGCAAAAAAGAAGACACAAACCAAGGGAATGCTGGAAATGGAAAATCTGAGTAAATGAACAGGAAATACAGATGCAAGCATAACCAACAGAATACAAGAGATGGAAGAGAGAATCTCTAGCATTGAAGATAAGATCGAGGAAATAGATTTGTAGGTCAAAGAAAACATTAAAACCAACGAAGTCATAACACAAAATATCCAGCAAATCTGGGACACCATGAAAAGACGAAACCTAAAAATAATAAGAATATAAGGAGGAGGAGAATACCAACCAAATGCACAGAAAATATATTCAACAAAATCATAGAAGAAAACTTTGCCAACCTAAAAAAGAAAATGACTATGAAGATACAAGAAGCTTACAGAACACCAAATAGACTGGACCCCCCAAAAAGTCCCCTCACCAAATAATAATGAAACCACTAAAAATAAAGAATAAAGAAAGCATATTAAGAGCTGCAAAAAAAAAAAAGGCCAAGTAACATTCAACTGCAGACCCATCAGAATAACACCTGACTTCTCAATGGAGACTCTGAAAGTCAGAAGGTCTTGGACAGGCATTGATGGATGCAAGCCCAGACTATTATACCCAGCAGAACTCTCAGTCACCATAGATGGAGTAAACAAGATATTTCATGACAAAACCAGATTTAAACAATACTTATTCACAAATCCAATCCTACAGAAAGCACTAGAAGGAAAAATTCAACCTAGAGAAGTTAGATGTACTCACAAAAAACACAGGCAATAGATAATCCTATACCAAAAAATTCCAAAGAAGGGAAACACACACACACACACACACACACACACACACACACACACACTACCACCAAAAATAACATGAATTAACAACCACTGGTCCTTAATATCCCTTAATATTAATGACTCAATTTGCCTATAAAAAGACACAAGCTAACAGAATGGATATGAAAACAGGATCCTGTTGCTAGAATTTTCCTGCCTGGCCCACGGTCAGGACAAATCTCTTTCACCTGCCAGTCCCACAGCCGCTCAGACCCAACCAAGTAAACACAGAGACTTATATTGCTTTCAAACTGTATGGTTGTGGCAGGCTTCTTGCTATCTACTTTTTCTATCTTAATTTAATCCATTTCTATAAATCTATACCTTGCCACATGGCTCGTGGCTTACCGGCATCTTTACATGCTGCTTGTCCTGGCGGCGGCTGGCAGCGTCTGGCAGCATTTCCTTCCACCTTCCTGCTCTTTTTATTCTCTCTGTTAGTCCCGCCTATACTTCCTGCCTAGCCACTGGCCAATTAGTGTTTTATTAGCAACACATTTGCCATACAGAACATCCCACAGCAGGATCCATCCTTCTGCTGCATACAAGAAACACACCTCAACTTCAAAGACACTGTCTCAGAACAAAAGGTTGGGAAAAGACTTTCCAATTAAATGGATTTAAGAAGCAAGCTAATATAGATATCCTAATATCTAATAAAATAGACTTCAAACTAAAATTAATCAAAAGAGGTTATCAGGACATTACATATTCATCACAGGAAAAATCCCTCAAGATGAAGTCTCAATTCTGTACATTTATGCCCCAAATACAAGGATACCCACATATGTGAAAGAAACATTACTAAAGCTTAAATTGCACTTCAAACCCCACACACTAATAGTGGGAGACTTCAATACTCCACTCTCAACAATGGACAGATCTTCCAGAAAGAAACTTAACAGAGAAATAAGGGAACTAACAGATGTTATGACTTAAATGGACTTAATAGACATCTACAGATAATTCCACCCAAACACAAAAGAATATACATTCTTCTCAACACCCCATGGAACCTTCTCTGAAACTGACCAAATACTTGGTCACAAAGCAAATCTCAACAAATACAAAAATTGGGATTAAGCTTCTGTATTTTTATTGGACCACCATGGCTTAAAGTTAGAATTCAACAACTACACAAATTATAGAAAGCCTACAAACTCATGGAAACTGAATAATGCTCAACTGAATCACCACTGGGTCAGGGAAGAAATAAAGAAAGAAATTAAAGACTTCCTGGAATTCAATGAAAATGAAGGTACAACATATCCAAACTTATGGGACACTATGAAAGCAGTAATGAGAAAATTTCATAGCTCTAAATGCCTACATCAAGAAGTTGGAGAAATCTCACACTAGCGACTTAACAGCACACCTGAAAGTTCTAGAACAACAAGAAGCAAACTCACCCAGGAGGAGTAGACACCAAGAAATAATCAGTTGAGGTCTGAAATCAATAAAATAGAAACAAAAAGAACAGTACAAAGAATCAATGAAGCAAAGAGTTAGTTCTTTGAGAAAGTCAACAAGATAAACAAGTCCTTATCCAAACTAACCAAAAGGCAGAGCGTATCCAAATTAACAAAATCAGAAATGAAAAGGGAAACATCAAAACAGACAATGAGGAAATCTAGAGAATCATCGGGTCATACTTTAAATACCTATACGCCACAAGATTGGAAAAGCTAAATAAAATGGACAATTTTCTGGATATGTACCACATACTCAAATTAAATCAAGACCAGATAAACAATTTAAATAGACCTATAACCCCTGTGAAAATAGAAGCACTAATTAATTCTCCCAACCAAAAAAGCCCAGGGCCAGATTGTTTCAGTGTAGAATTCTACCAGAATTTCATAGAAGAGCTAATACCAATACAAGTCAAATTGTTCCAAACAGTAGAAACAGAAGGAACATTGCCAAACTCTTTTTATGAGGCTACAGTTACCCTGAATCCAAAACACACAAAGATGCAATAAAGAAAGAGAGTTGCAGATTAATCTCCCTCATGAACATTGATGCAAAAAATACTCAATAAAATACTGACAAACCAATCCAAGAACATATAAAAAAATTAATCCACCATGATCAAGTAGACTTCATGCCAGAGATGCAGAAATGGTTCAACATATGAATATCTGTCAATGTAATCTATCATATAAGCAAACTGAAAGAAAACAAATACATGATCATCTTATTAGATACTGAAAAAGCCTTTGACAAAATCTAACACCCTCAACATGATAAAAGTCCTGAGAGATCAGGGATACAAGGAACATATCTAAATACAATAAAGGCAATTTATAGCCAAAATCAAATTAAATGGAGAGAACTCGAAGAGATTCCCCTAAAAGCAGGAACAAGACAAGGCTGTCCATTGTATCCATACCTATGCAATATAGTACTCAAAGTTCTATCTAGAGCACTAAGACAACAAAATGAGATCAAAGGGATAAAAACTGGAAAGGAAGAAGTCGGGCTTTTGCTATTTGCAGAGGATATGATTATCTACGTAAGTGATCCCAAAAATTCTACCAGTGAACTCCTACAACTGATAAACACCTTCAGTAATGTGGCAGGATACAAGATTAACTAAAAAAAAAATCAGCAGCCCTCCTATATACAAATGATAAATGGGGTGACAAAAAAAAATCAAGAAAAACATCACCCTTTACAACAGCTACAAATAATATAAAATATCTTGGAGTAACTCTAACCTAACAAGTGAAAGATCTGTATGGCAAGAACTTTAAGTTCTTGAAGAAACACAGTGAAGAAGGTTTCAGAAAATGGAAAGATTTTCCATGCTCATGGATAGGTAGAATCAAAATAATAAAAATGGCAATCTTACCAAAAGCAATCTACAGATTCAATGCAATCCCCATCAAAATCCCAACACAATTATTCACAGACCTTGAAAAAACAATACTCAACTTCATATGGAAAAACAGAAAACCTAGGATAGCTAAAACAATCCTATACAATAAAGCAACCTCTGGAGGTATCATCATCCCTGACCTCAAGCTCTACTATGGAGCCATAGTAATAAAAACAGCTTGGTATTGGCACAAAAACTGACATGTAGACCAATAGAATTATGAAGACACTGACATTAATCCACACACCTATGAACACCTGATTTTTGACAAAGAAGCCAAAACTGTACAATGGAAAAAAGAAAGCATCTTCAACAAGTGGAGCTGGCATAACTGCATGTCAACATGTAGATGATTCCAAAAAGATTCACATCTCTCACCATGCACAAAACTCCAGTCCAAGTGGATCAAAGACCTCAACATAATCCAGTTACAGTGAACCTGATAGAAGAGAAAGTAGGAAGTAGCCTAGAAAGCATTGGCACAGGAGACAACTTCCAAAATATAACACTGGAAGCACAGACACTGAAAGCAACAATTAATAAATGGGACCTCCTGAAACTGAGAAGCTTCTGTAAGGCAAAGGACACGGTAAATAAGACAAAATGGCAGCCTACATAATGGGAAAAGATCATCACCAACCCCACATCTGACAGAGGGCTGATCTCCAAAATATATAACGAACTCAAGAAACTAGGCATCGAAATACCAAACAATCCAATTTTTAAAATGGGCTACAGAGTGAAACAGAATTCTCAACAGAAGAATCTCAAATGGCCAAAAGACATTTAAGGAATTTCTCAACATCCTTAGTCATCAGGGAAATGTGAATCAAAATGACTCTGAGATACCATCTCACACGTGTCAGAATGGCTAAGATCAAAAACACTGATGATAGCTTATGTTGGAGAGGATGTGGAGTGAGAACTCTCCTCCACTGTTGGTGGGAATGCAACTTGTACACCCACTTTGGAAATTAATATAGCAACTTCTCAGAAAATTTGGAATCACTCTACCTCAAGACCTAATGATACCACTCTTGGGCATATGCCCAAAGGATGTTCAATCATATCACAAGGACATTTGCTCAACTGTGTTCATAGCAGCATTATTCATAATAGCCAGAACCTGGAAACAACCTATATGCTCCTCAACCAAAGAATGGATAAAGAAAATATGGTACATATACACAATGGAGTTTTACTCAGCTGTGAAAAATAATGACATCATGAAATTTATGGGCAAATGGATGGAACTAGAAAATATTCTGAGTGAGGTAACCCCGACTCAGAAAGACAAACATTGTATGTACTCACTCATAAGTGGATACTAGATGTAAAGCAAAGGATAATCAGACTAAAACCCACAGCTTCAGAGAAGCTAGAAAACAAGGAGAACCCTGAGATGGACACATGGATTGCCTTGGGAAAGGGAAACAGATGAGATCTCCATGAGTAAACTGGCAATGAGGGAGGCAATAGAGTGGAAGGGATGGGGAATTATAACATGAGGGAATGGGATGGTTGAGCTGGGAGAGGGAAGGAGTGGGAGAGCAGTAAAAGAGATATCTTCATAGAGGGAGATATTATGGGGTAAAGGGTGCTAGGGAAATTCCTAGGAATCCACAAGGATGACCCCAGATTAGACTACTAGCAATAGTGGAGAGAGTACCAGAACTAGCCTACCCTAGTAATCAGATTGGTGAATACCCTAACTGTCATCATAGAGCCTTTATCCAGTAACTGATGCAAGCAGATTCAGAAATGCACAACCAAGCACCAGGCCAAGCTCCTGGAGTCCAGTTGAAGAGAGGGAAGAGAGATTATATGAGCAAGGGGGGATCAAGATCATGATTCGGAAATCTACAGAGACAACTAAATCAGCTCGTAGGAACTCACAAACTTTAGACTGACAACTATGGAACCTGCATGGGATCAGACTAGGCCCTCTGCATCAGCAAGACAGTTGTATAGGTTGATCTGTTTGAGGAGCCCCTGGGAATCAGATCAGGATCTATCCCTGGTGCATGAGCTGGCATTTTTGAGCCCATTATCTATGGTGGGATGCCTTGCTCAACCTTGATGCAGGGGGAGGGGCTTGGTCACTCCTCAACTGAATGTACCAGACTTTGCTGACTTCTCATGGGAGGCCTTACCCTTTTGGAGGAGGGGATGGGAAGTGGGTTTGGGGGGAAGTTTGCGGTAGTGGGAGGAGGGATGAGAGGGGGATATGTGGTTGGTATGTAAAATAATTTTTTTTTAAATTTAAATAAAAATAATTAGGGTTTCAGCTATGGGCACCACATACTAAACATCAGAAACTTGGATATTCCTATCTTATGGTACAGCAAGACAATGACCTAAGTAGTCTGGAAAAAGCTTACTATGACAGAGAAACCCAGTTCCTAGCAGTGACTCTGAGGTCTCCAAAGAAGATGAAAAGGTACTACAATGACTCCACCTGGATTGTGGCAATACTAACAACTGGGCAGGACTGACCCAATGCCACATCTTCCACCAGGACCTGGCCCAAACTGGGGAAAACAAGACATTGGAGTATTGATTGCCCCACTTTGCCTAGACAAAGTAATGTCAGTCCTCCCATGTTCTGTCTCCACAAAAAAAGCCTCTCATCTTCTAGACCTGTCAGCTGAAGACTGATGCTGTCCTGGTACCTCTGCCTCCAACACCATGGAGATCACAGGAGCCTGGGATGACTATCTAGGTAATGAACTAGTCTCTGTCATTTCATATAGATACACAGGCCATTTGGATTATACTACCTGATGTAACTTACCCTTCTTAGATCTCTGATGGTACTGATGGCTGGACTAACTACTGCTTTGTCAGCTTAGCAGCAGCAAGCAACCAAATTCTTCTCCCAAGGCTGTAGCCACCTTCTTTGTTCATTTCATATGTAAAAACTATGCCTTGTATTTTCTAGAGCTACTAGGTCTCCTGTTGAGAAAAGGCATACAGGTTTGCCTTGCTAACAGGCTTCATATTAAAAGGTAAACAGGTTTCAGATATTCCACTAAAGAAATCTGCTTTGTAATGACTCTTCTCAGTAATAACTGCTAGTGTCTCTGGTAAATGATTAGATTTGAAAAAAAAGGGATTAAAGTCTATGCAAGTATTGAGGATCTAAGAAAATGTTCTAAGGTATGCAAAGATCTGAGGATATGAGAGTCTATATAAGTTCTGAGGGTCTAAGTGTTCTAAAGATAAAGGTCTGAGGATGTGAAAGCTTAAGTTCTGATAGCCTAAGAAAATGGCTTAAGATGTATAAATGCAAGTTGTAAAGGTGTAAGTAACTGATTTAAGGTATGTGAAAATGAGAAATATTTCAGATTTCTTTCCCCCTTCTATGAAGCTGGTAGAGCACTGACTACTTACTGTTCCGTCATAGCTCAAAACTTTAAATTTCCTTTGGTTGTCTTCTAAGTATAGACTTAAAGGTGCTTCTCATTGGGCTAAAGACAACTCTGTCTAATCTATATCTGGCTCTCTAGACAGGAAAAGATGCTCATGCTTTTTAACCCAAATCTATAGCTTTTGCTAGGACTCAAAGATATGAGTATACTTCATCTGTTTTTTAGACAGATGTTACCCGCTTTTTCTATAATGTAGATTTTAGTACAGATTGATAGCATTAATATATCTAAAACTTTTTTATGTTTTGTGAACTAAAAAAAATCATGTAAGCTTCAGAGAATCTAGGGAGTTATAAGACTTGAATCTACATCTCACAGGTCCAAAAGACTCCAGATAATTACAGCCTAAGTTTCCCCACCTGTATATTCCTGAGGATGGTATCTCTCTCTCATCTTGTCTTAGGACTCCTCCCCTCCCCCAACTACTAGGACTATGGGCCTGAAAATTCCAAATGTAAGATTTTCCTTTAAGTTTATAAATTTTAACTTCTGTCCTTAGTCTATATCTGTCTCAGTAGATTTCCTACTGACTGACAGACATATCAAAGCATGAGCTGCTGACAGACATATGGCTATATGGCTGACAGACATATCAAAGCATGAGCTGCTGACTACAAACTTGCTCCAAATGACTGTGAGCCTTGGACTTGCTGAAAGCAGATATGAACCAGTCCAGTCTATGTGATTACTCCCTGACTCTTCAGCTGGGTCAGCAAACCAGATGCTTCTGATAAATGCACCATTGCCTGAATTACCTCCTAGACTTTGGCTAGCATTCCAGCTTTCCTGGGCTGCTGTGGATATCACTCTGTATCAATAAAGCACTGATTGGCCAGTAGCCAGACAGGAAGTATAGGCGGGACTAACAGAGAGGAGAAGAGAGGAAACAGGAAGGTGAGAGGGGAGACTGGCTGGAGCCGCGGAGAGGAGAAAAAAGATGTAAAGTACCGGTAAGCCACAAGCCACGTGGCAAAGTAGAGATTAATAGAAATGGGCTAAATATAAGAATAAGAACTAGACAATGATAGGCCTGAGCTAATGGCCAAGCAGTTTAAATAATGTAAGCATCTGTGTGTTTATTTTATGAATGGGTTCAGCCTGGGAGCTGGAGAGAAGCTCTCCAACAACAAATGGCGCCCAACGTGTTGGCAAGAGTTTCCACCTAAAACCTGAAAGAAAAAAAAAGATACTAAAACGGAGCTAAAAACAGTTCCTAGTTGTTTCTTTCAAGTTAGTGGCAGCCTGCGTGTTTGAGTCACTATGGCGGGTTCCTGGCGTGTGCACTCGACCTGCAGTATGGCGGGAATTAGGTGTCTGCCAGTGGCACATTAAACTGCATGGTGGATTTAGCCTTTGCTAGTACAAAACAAAAAAAGAGGTTCTGGGCTACACGCTGCTTTGATAGAAGCATAGACCCATGAAGGCTCCCAGAGCTGGTGGTAAAAGTATCACCGCCATGTTGGGAAACTGAGGTGGGCGGAGCCAGCAGCCATAGTGCCGTTTCAGTTTTAGAAATGCTGCAGTTTAAAGCAATAGACTCAAGGTAATATAAAAAAAAAAGCCACATAAAGATGGCTACCACGCAGAGAATCTGGATTATGTTCTCTTTGATATTTGTAACTGAAGAAAAACATTTGATTGCAAAAGCTGTTGAGTTATGCCAAAATGTATATTTTAAAGGTACCTTGACTTCAAAATTTGGATGTAAAGATATGTTGCTTTGGAAAGGAAGCTCTGATTTTGTTTCCACAGAAAGCCAGAGGCTATGGATTTGTTCCAGATTAAGATACATCAGGTTTGACCAGCCAAGACCACCTGAAAGGTCTCCAATGACACCATGGCTCAGATGATCCAACATCCAGAACCGTTTCAAGGCAACTGGCTCAGACGATACACTCTCATGGACTACTCCATAATTCAAAAATTTTCTTTGTGTCCCCATAAGATACAGCGCCCCCCTCCAGCAGGAAGTAGTAAGAGAAGCTACACCCAAATTCCCAAATTATATGTAATTTTACTATGTTAATGTTAAAATCTTCCTTTTTGAAAAAAAAA
>CABHPH010131237.1:4293-19504 GCA_902168325.1 Peromyscus nudipes
CTCTCTCTCTCTCACACACACACACACACACACACACACACAAAGACTTGAATATTGTTCTTTTTCTGCTTTGTTATTTTCAGAGGAATGTTTCAGTATTAACTGAATGTTAATCCCAGCACTTGGGATTAATGTTTCAGTAGAGAAATCAGATATCATGTTTTCAACACCAATGTCAAAGATGGACCAACATCTTGTCTACAGGACCAGGAAATACAGTTAAATTCAGCTTTAGGATGTCTTTTTTTTTTTTTTTTTTTTACCATGGAAACATTTTGGCATAAATATCCTGTCCATTAATTAATTAATTAATTAATTATTTTGAGACAGGGTCTCACTATGTATCCCTGGATGTTGCTATATAGACCAGGTTGGTCTCAGGTTCACAGAGATCCTCCTGCTTCTGCCTCCAAAGTGGGATTAAAGCTGTGTGCACCACCACACCCAGGCTCTATTCAGCTTTCATCAAGAAGCAGTTTCTCTTGACTTCCCACCCTCTGCTTCTTCCTCCTGCTCCTCCTCTTCCTCTGTGTCCTCCTCTCCCCCCTCCTCTTTCTCCTCTTAGTTCCTCCTGCCTCTGTCTGCCTCCCAACAGCTCATAAGTATGAGATACCAAGCCTGGATATTTTCTTAAGAGGTCTGTTCTCAGTGTCTCAAAATGGCTGCCACCGCTCCAGGCAGGACACTGATGACAACATCAATGGCAGACAGAGGGATGCCTCTTTTTTTCTTATGCTCACTTGGAAGAGAAAGGAGAGCTCCCCTAGAAATCTCACTGTCAATTCTCCATTCTCACTGGTCAGATCGACATCATGCACACACACTTATGTAAACCCATCACTTGCTGATGGAACAGGGCCTTCATGCTTGGATTAGACCTCTGCTCTGTGGCCAATAAATTACATATGATACATCATTTAAAACTTTCTAGCAGTCATATGTTTAAAAAAGGAGGCACAGGTGATATTAGTCCAACTGGAGTATTGTACTGAACCCAATAGTTAAGAACAGCATTTCAATATAATGAATTCAAATAATAGAATGGATCCGTGTTGCCTTTGCATTTCTTCTTGCCCATGCTGTGCAATCCAGAGCATGTTTTACACTCACAGCACATCTCAGTTACAAAAAGTCACATTTCAACTGAGCAATAGCTACGCTGGGCCAGTGACTTCTCTGCTGGGTGGTGCATGTCTGCCCACAGGACTAATTGCCCTGTTCTGGGGGGCGGGGGAGCTCAGCCTCCATTTTCAGAGGACAGTAAAAAAAAATCAAGATTCTGCCAGCAGAAGAGAAGGACAATGGCTGCTTCATGACCCCGAGCCTTACCTTCTTTCCAGCCTGCATCTCTTCCTGCGTGATTGGCTCTGGCCGTGCATAACTGTCTTCAGATCTCAGGATGTTTCCTGATGCCTCCATCCTTCTCATGCAGATCTCTTCCTCTTCCTCTCTCTTTCCCATGGTCTCATTCTTGGGAGGCTTTTTGCCTTCTTCACCCATGGTTGGATTAAGTGATCTCTTCTGAGCACTATGTAGCCGGAAGTTTTCTTGTGTCCCACAGCCACTCAGTCCCAGGTAAACACACAGTGGCTTATATTAATTGCAAACTGTTTGGTCTATGGCTCAGGATTCTTGCTAGCTAGCTCTTTCATTTTAAATTAATCCATTTCTATTAATCTATGTGTTGCCATGTGGCCATGGCATTACCCGTCTGCTGACATCTTGTTGCTCCTTGGGCAGCGGGCTGGCATCTGCCCTGACTCTGCCCTCTTCTGTAGCTAGAGTTTTTCTGGTCCTGCCTGCCCATGGTCAGGACAAATCTCTCTCACCTGCCAGTCCCACACCTGCTCAGACCCAATCTAGTAAACACACAGAGACTTATATTGCTTACAAACTGTATGGCCGTGGCAGGCTTCTTGCTAACTGTTCTTATGTCTTAAATTAACCCATTTCTATTAATCTATACCTTGCCACATGGCTTGTGGCTTACTGGGATCTTTACGTGTTGCTTGTCATGGTGGCGGCTGGCAGCATCTCTCTGCCTTAGCCTTCCACTTTCCACAATTCTCATCTCTCCTTGTCCCGCCTATACTTTTCCTGCCTGGCTACTGGCCAATCAATGTTTTATTTATTGACCAATCAGAGCAACACATTTAACATACAGAACATCCCACAGCACTCTTCTTCCTGTATCTCGCTTGGATTTCCCACCTGGCTCTTATCCTGCCTTACCATAGGCCAAAACAGCTTCTTTATTAACCAATAGCAGCAACACATATTCATAGCACACAGAAAGATATCCCATAGCACTTCTCCTTTTCTGTCTAATCAAAAAGGAAAGTTTTCATTTTAATATAGTAAAATTACATATAACAAAACAGTTATCAAACAAGAATTACAGCTACAGTATCTAGTCTATTTGTATTTGGTAAAATTAAAGAAAATACTATCATCTATCCTATTTTTGTGAGTCTAAAGTTTCATATCTAATTTACCTTTTATCATGACTAAGGAAAACTATAATTATAACTATCTAGTCTTCAATCACATCAAAGACCCCAATGGATATAATATTACCTAAATAAACAGGAAGTGCATTATAAGTAGCTTCCAAAATTCTAGAAATGACAGAGATATCTGGCTGCCTGGACAATCACCCAAAGTTCCTCTGCAATGTTGGGGCGTCCATCTTCAGCCTACAGGCCTAGAGTCTCTGGCAGACATTTTAGTAAAGCAGGAAATTTGAAGGATTGTCTCACCTATTGGCAAAGTTCATCAGTTGTTTTCCTATGACCTGCAGAATGTCTGGCAGTATCTTCTGTGAAGCAGGAGCTGAAAGACCATCTCAACTTGTTTTGGCAAAGTTCAGTGGTCACTTTCCTATGGGTCCTGTATGTCCAGTTTATCAAGCAGTCCAGGCAAGAGCAGTTACTTGCCCAAATGGCTAACTTTTGCCACAAAGAAAGCAAACTCTATATGGAGTTTCTTCAATGCCCATCATCTTCTCTGAAGTAGATTGGTGCTGCCAGGAGCAGACATGTCTCAATGTACAGAAAAGTTCAAGTTCTTAAAACATTTTAATTCCATATTCTGTAAGTCTTTGAAGTGTTTGAAGATTACTTAACTAATTGAAATATATCTATGTATACCCAGAAAGCTTAACAAACATGACTATAAATTTGATTATCATAGATAACTATTAATCTGTATTTCTTAATTATATATTACAATTTTAAATGAGTTGTGTAGCTGGAGATTTCTCCAGTCCTGCCTGGGCCCGCAGCCACTCAGATGCTTATATTATTTAAACTGTTTGGCCTAATGGCTCAGGCTTCTTGTTAGCTAGATCTTAAATTAACATCTTAAATTAACCCATTTCTATAAATCTATACCATGGCTTGTGGCTTACTGGTATCTTTACATGTTGCTTCTCATGATGGTGTCTGGCAGCTCTTCCTGACTCGGCCTTCCACCTCCCAGAATTCTCCTCTCTGCTTATCCTGCCTATACTATACTTCCAGCCTGGCTACTGGCAACCAGCGTTTTATTTATCAATCAATCATAGCAACACATTTTCACAGCATACAGAAAGACATCCACAGCAAGAGAGAGGGGAGAATTCTGGGAAGTGGAAGGCTGAGTCAGGAGACACTGCCAGCTGCCGCCGCCATGAGAAGTAAGATGTAAAGTACCAGTAAGCCACAAGCCATGTGGCAACTTATAGATAAATAGAAATGGATTAAGAACTAGATAGCAAGAAGCCTGCCATGGCCATACAGTTATGAGTAATATAAGTCTCTGTGTGTTTACTTGGGTCTGAGTGGCAGCAGGAACCAAGTGGACTGGAGAAATCTCCAGCTACAGAGTTGCATAAACATAATACCTTAAACAAGACTTATTCCTGCTGATTGGGGCACTGGTAATCTTATGGGGACACAAAGGAAATTTAGGATTATGGTTAAGTCCTGACTGGAACAGTCTGTGAGTCTGGATCATCTCAGCCAGCAGCCTTAAAGCCTGTCTGGATGCAGAACTCAGAGGAAACCACAACAGAGGTGCTCTGAAATGTTGGATCATCTGTGATATTTGTTTCCATTGGAGATTTTTTTCAGGGGGTCTTGCTCAGTAAAACCATATTAACTTAGAAGCAATCCACAGGTTATCATCTTCTGTGGAAAGAAAAGCAGAACCTCTTTTCCCAAGCAACATATCCTTAGACCCAAATCTACCTTTGGTCAAAATACCTTTAAAATATACATGTTGGTTTAACTTAGCAGCCTTTACAATCAAATGTCTTTCTGCAGTTAGCTCTTTAACAGTCAAATAATTCAACAAAAACACAATAATATACATAATCCAGACTCTCTGTGTATTTTCCATCCTTACATAGCCTAACTGTCTCTTTAAAGGTTTCACTTTTTAAAACTATCTATTTCTTTATATAACTGCCTATACTCCTTTCCTCTCTCTTCCAAGCCTATGTATATTTGTACACATCTTATAACCCATTTAGAGTTTTTTTCCATCTGAATCTGTTTGATTGTGTATCTGTCTGTAATCCTTTTCTGACCAGGAGAGATTTTAAACTGCTAATCTGTGTGGCTAGGAAAGTGGTGGCTTTGGCTGCTGGCTGAGCCCTGCTTGGTTTTCAAACATGGTGGAGGTACGTTTACCGCCAGCTCTGGGAAGCAGTGGGTCTACGCCTCCACCAAGCAGTGTGCAGCCCAGAAACCTCATAGCAAAAGCAAAATCTGCCAGGCAGCACGTTTCGAGTCTTGGAGATGCCTCTGTGTACTGTGGTGAGAATCCACCATGCTGTAGGTCAAGTCCACACACTGCAGCGTCTCTGTACCATGGTTCCCATGAGAGACACGACTAGGAACCTGTGTTTGACTCTGCTTATGTGTTTTAGAACCCTTTTAAAGCTTTTTTTTTAGGCTTTATGTGAGTGTACGTGCACCACGTGGGTGCCAAATTATGCAGGAAATTCACAGATTACTAAGAAAAGGACTGTTTATTAAAGGATTATATGGGAGAACAACTCACTGATACAGGATAATGCAAATTCAGCCTCAGAGTCCTGGAAGGCTGAGAACAGGTCCCATGCTGCTTCAGGCCTCCTGAGTTGGTCTTTACCATCCAAGAGCGTGAGAGAGAAAGGCCTCACGTACATGCTCCCCAGATCTTAAGCTAACCAAGAGGCCACGTCCTAGGGGCTGGTACCCCAAGGCCATAGACCCACTACACATGATCCTATTCTTGGGAGGCTTTTGCCTTCCTCACTCAAGGTTGGATTAAATGCATTTCCTCTGAGCCGTCTGTCCTTACACCTCTTGTGTTTGAACTCCCTTGTGTTGGCTGTGCCCTAATTCTAGATGGCAAGACGCTGAGGGGTGTGTGACCCCACAGCTTGGCACCGGTGTGCATGGCAAAGAACAAGCACCATACTTGCAGAGTAAAGGCTCCGCTTCAGCTAAGTGTCTAAGGCACGGGTGGATGGAAGGATTCTCTTTTCCTTCCAGGCTTTCTGTGACGGGAAAGTGGCTTTCTCCAGCTTCCTGCCTAGTTTCTATGGTAACCATAACCAAGGTCTACCACCAAGATGGCTTAACAAGCACTTCTGCAGCCAGAAGTCCAAAGTCAAGATGTGGGAGGGCTGTCTGAGAACTCCGAGAAGGTTCCACCACAGTCCACTCTGCTGTGTCCGGCGGCTCAGGTAGCCCCTAGTTGGTCAACGGACCCTCCTGTGTTTTCTCACCTTCCCTCTGCACACGCCTGGCCTTGTATTCAAGCTTATTCATATAAGGACACTGGCCAAATTGAATTAAGCCCCTCCCTCCCTCCGGGTTGTGTCTTCACTTGAATCGTCTATAGTTGGATGAGTTACTTTCAAATAATGTACAACTCATAGGTACTGCACACAGTCTTTTGGCGTGAACACAATCCAGGCCCATTGTAACTGAGAGCCAGTGTGTCTGTGTTCTATTGATGTGTAGCAGGCTGCCACAGGCTCTGTGAGTATCCTTCGGTGCACACTGGTCATGTCATCTTCCCTGGACCAGGTGTGGCTCTGTGAGTCCCCTGCACAGCCTCTCCAGGCTGCAGTCAGAGTTGACCTGAAAAGGTCTAGGGAAGAATCTACTTCTAAACTCCTGCAGGTCATTGGCACAATACACTTCCCTGTTGAAGGATGGAAGGCCGTGGTTTTCATGGGCTGCCAGAGGGAGGCTTCCATGGTCTCTGCCATACCTGCTCCCCACCTGGAAGTTCAGCTTAGGATAGAGCAGCTTGCCTTTTCGTCTACTTTTCTTCTCTTTCTAGTTAAGGGACTGATCTCACCCTGGAGAGGAGAGGATTACTCAAGGGTGTGGCCCGTTGGGAGGGTCACCTTAGGGTGTGTCTGCCTGAGTAGGTGTGTTTTTTTTATCAGCCCTCAGCTGCCTCAGAACAACGGTGCTCTGTCTTTCAGAGTCTACAGAATTTGCCACGGGAAGGGAGTGGAGTAGCATTTCATTCTCAAGAGTCTCAGCTGCCCCAAAGAACACAATTTTAGAAATGAAACTTGTGGGTCTGGAGAGGAGGGTAAGAGCACTTGATGCTCTTTGAGAGGATGTCAGTCGGCTCAAACTGCAGCTCCAGGTGATTCAACACCCTCTTCTGGCCTCCACAGAGAGATCTCCACCTCTCTCTCTCTCTCTCTCTCTCTCTCTCTGTCTCTTTCTCTCTCTCTTTCCCTCTCTCTCTCTCTCTCTCTCTCTCTCTCTCTCTCTCTCTCTCTCTCACACACACACACACACACACACACACAAAAATGGAACTAGTGGTACATGCCTGTAACCCCAGCTACTGCTGAGGCAGGAGATGACAATTCAAGGCCTGCTTGTCTGGGCCAGTTTAAACGACTGTGTAAATTACTGTGATGGTAAGCTTTAAGTGTCAACCAGACGCAATACAGAAGCCCCTGGAAAGAGTCTCCGTGAGGGACTGTTAGACCAGGTTGGCCCATGGGCATGTTTATGAGGGACTGCCTAGACCAGGTTGGCCCATGGCATGTCTGTGGGGGATTCTCTTGGTTACATTAAGCGATGTGGGAAGACCCACCCTAAATGCAGGCAACCCCATTCCCTGGGTGCCAATCTTGGACCATATAAAGGAAGAGAAAGCACATGTACATTCACTCTGCTTCAGGCTCCTATTGCCGTGGCTTCCCCACAGTGAGGGACTGACTCGGAACTGGGAGCTAAAATCAACCCTTCCTCCCCTCTGTTGCTCTTGTCAGGATATTTTCTCACAGCAACAGGAAACAAAATCGAGACAGAGCAAATAAATTCATCAAAATAATTACAAAGAGGCATGGGATATAGTTTAGTGGTAGAGCACTTGCTGGGGGCAGTGAGGAAAATCCTGGTCTCAATGTTAATACAGGGGAACAGAAAGGGGGAAACCTCTTATGAATTTTAACTTGATGTGGTGAAGTATTTGCTGGGCAAGTGTGAGGTCCCAAGGTTGGATCCCCTCCATCCAGCCATATAAAAAGCCAGGCATGGTGGTGAGTTTCTGTAATCTAAGAACGAGGGAGGTGGAGGCGAGAGGATCCTGGAGGCCCGCAGGCCAGACAGTTTAGCCAATTGGTGAGCCCCAGATTCAGTGAGAGACCTTGCCTCAAAAGTAAGAGTGATGGGGGAGATGTCTGCTATCTACTTCTGACTTCCATGTATGTATACATGGCACCTATACATGTGTATACACACACACACACACACACACACACACACACACACACGCACATGCACACGCACGCACACTCCACACGACAAGCAGCAAGCAACATCTGGTGTAAAAACAAGTTTGGAGAAAAGATAATAGTAATGGTTGATGTTATGTTTTTGGGTGCTGGCCACATGCCAGGTACTGATCCTCCACACTGGTATCCGGTACCTCATTCCATGTCCAGCACCAACCCCCAATGAGAACTGTCATCATTCTCATTCTATACATGTGGATACTGAGGTATAGAGAGGCCAAGGAAATGGTCCTAAGTAGTAGACAAGAGGCTCAAATCTCCCTGAATGAAGCGCCGTGCGTAGTCACTGCCCTGAGTGGCAGCTCCTCGGAGGTTGGGGCACCCGCCAGCAGATTGCCTCTTCCACCCTCTTCCCCTCATCCCCACCTTCTGAACAATCTGTTCTTTATGGACGATTTACTATTCCATCAAATAATAGGAAAAGCAATAAACTCAATTTACAAGACCAAGGGGACTCGTTTGTACAAGGTATTTCTGAGCTGGTATCCAGAGAATGAAGTGGTGTTTCATGTGTTTCCCTGGTCACTAGGCAGTCTAAATATCTGTGAACACTGAAGAAGACTTTATTTTATAATTGAAAAACCATGATGATAAGCAAGAACTGGAAGTCACGGTTTCCACGGGGATGCTGTGGAGACAGATTTGGAGAGCTTTTGGCGTTCTGTGATCTCAGTCACGTAGATGCTCAGACTCTGGAGGTAGGAAGCACAGCCTGGCCACTCAGTGGGATGACACCCCAGAAGACCTGTGTTGTCTCTGATGTTAGCTTTCAGTCTGTGGATTCTCGGTGAGCAAGAAGCAGTAATTACAATTCTGTGATATTTTAGTCTTTTGTCACTATATACAGTTTTTCTGGGAAGCATTTCTTGGTAGATAAAGTTTGATTAATGCATTCCTCAACCTCTTGCCTAAGTGTTAACAATCATGTGATTCAGAACGTACTTTAGGACATGGAGCTTTTGCAAGACAAAACAAAAAATGTTAGAGTTCTTTTTTTTTAATTTTATGTAAACAAGTGTTTGCCTGAATGTGTATTTGTGCACCATGTGTGTGTCTAGTGCTGGCAGAGGCCAAAAGAGGGCAACGGATCCCCTAGAACAGGAGTTATAGAGGGTTGTGAGCTGCCATGTGGGTGCTTGGTTTTTATAGCCTAGCACCAAACACAACTTGAACAGATACAACTGTGCAGCCCAGATGTTTGCACATTCGGTCATCTCAAGAAAGATGTCGTGATATTAGCTACTTATCTCATTGCTGCAACAGAACACCCAACAAAAGTAACCTCAGGAAGGAGGGTATATTCCAGTTCTTGGTTTGAGGGTAGAGGGCATTGTGACAGGGATGTACGATGGAGGAGCAGGAGGTGTCTGGTCACAGTGTCTGCTGTCAGGAAGCAGAGATCCGGAAAGCTTTGCTAACTTACGCTCTCTTCCGCGCATCCAGGACTCCAGCCCACGGAATGGCACCTCCCTCATTTAAGGTAGGTATTCCCATCTCAACTGAATCCAGGTAATCCTTCACAGCCAAGCCCAGAGATATCCCCTCTCAAGGCTCTAAATCCCATCAAGGTGCCATCATAGCCACCTAATGAGAAAGTCCTTTGACTACTGAGCATGTAAATTGTTTTCTTGATATCTAGTCTTCCGAGTTCTTTATATACTTTGGATATTAGCCCTCTATCAGACGTGGAATTGGTAAAAAAAATCTTTTCTCATTCTGTAGGCTGCCACTTTGTCCAAACGACGGTGTCCTTTGCTGTGCAGAAGCTTTTCGTTTCATGAGGTCCCATTTATTAATTGTCATCTCAGCTCCTATGCTAATGGTGTTCTCTTCAAAAAGTCTTTTCTTGTGACAAGTGAATTCAAGGCCATTTCCCATTTTCTCTTTATCAGACTGAGTGTATCTGATTTGTTTGTTTTTCGAGACAAGGTTTCTCTGTGTAGCCCTCGCTGTCCTGGAACTATCTCTGTAGACCAGGCTGGCCTCGAACCCACAGAGATCTGCCTGTCTCTGCCTCCTGAGTGTTGGGATTAAAAGAATGCACCACCACTGCCTGGCAAGTGTATCTGATTTCTATGTTGAGATACTTGATCCATTTGGAGTTGAGTTTTGTGTAGGATGATAAGTGTAGATGTTGCTGGAGAGCTTCTCTCCAGCTCCCAAGTCCCGCCAGTCTCCAGCTCCCAAGTCCCGCCAGTCCCTAGTTCCCTGACTAAACCCATTCATAAAATAAACACACAGACGCTTACATTATTTAAACTGCTTGGCCATTAGCTCAGGCCTATCATTGTCTAGCTCTTACTCTTATATTTAGCCCATTTCTATTAATCTCTACTTTGCCACGTGGCTCGTGGCTTACCGGTACTTTACATCTTTCTTCTCCTCTCGGCAGCTCCAGCCAGTCTCCCCTTTCACCTTCCTGTTTCCTCTCTTCTCTTCTCTGTTAGTCCCGCCTATACTTCCTGTCTGGCTACCGGCCAATCAGTGCTTTATTGATACAGAGTGATATCCACAGCATGTAGATCTATTTGGAATCTTTACATGCAGCCATTCAGATTTGACCAGCCCCATTTGTTGAAGATGCTGTCCTCTCTCCCACCCTGTCCTCTCTCCCACCCCCAAAAAAGTCAGATGTCCTTAGGTGTGTGGATTTATGTTTGGGTATTCGATTCAATTCCGTTTATCAATGTGTCTGTTTTTGTGCCAAGCCGTTCTGTTTTTATTTCTACAGCTCTGTAATACAGTCTGAAATTGGGGATGGTGATACCTCCAGCAGTTCTTTTATTGTTCAGGGTTGTTTCAGTTATCCTTGGGTTTTTGTGTTTCCATATGAAGCTGAAGATTGTCCTTTCAAGATCCATGAAAGGAATTAGTTTTGTGTTGGAACTTTGATGGGGACTGCATTGAATCTGTAGATTGATTTTGGTAGGATGGCCATTTTTACTGTGTTAATCCTAACAATCCAAGAGCATTGGGAGATCTTTCCATCTTCTAATATCTTCTTCAATTTCTGTTTTCAAAGATTTGAAGTTTTTGTTGTACAAGTCTTTCGCTTACTTGGTTAGTGTTACCCCAACATATTTGATATTATTTGAGGTTGCCGTGAAGGGTGTTGTTTTCCTGATTTCTTTCTCAGTGTGTTTGTTTGTCATTTGTACATAGGAAGGCTACTGATTTTTGTGAATTATTTTTGTATCCAGCTACTTGACTGATAGTGTTTATCAGCTGTAGTAGTTTCCAGTGGAATTTTTAGGGTCACTTATATATACTATGATATCATCTGCAAATAGTGACACTTTGACTTCTTCCTTTCCAATTTGTATTACCTTGATCTCCTTCAGTTGTCTTAGTGCTCTAGCTAACACTTCAAGTACTGTATTGAATAGGTACGGAGAGAGTGGACAACCTTGTCTTGTTCCTGATTTTAGTGGAATTGCTTTGAGTTTCTCTCCATTTAAGTTAATATTGGCTGTGGGCTTGTAAACTGCCTTTATTATGTTGAAGTATGTCCCTTGTATACCTGATCTCTCCAGGACTTTCTCATAATTGGTGTTGGATTTTTGTCAAAGGCCTTTCCTGCATCGAATGAGATGATCATGTGGTTTTTGTCTTTCAGTTTGTTTATATGGTGGGCTACATTTATCATTTTATATATGCTGTATTTGTTGAGACTTGCTTTGTGTCTGAGTATGTGCTCAATTTTGGAGAAAGTTCCATGAGTTTCAGAGAAGGAGGTATATGCTTTTGTGTTTGGGTGAAATGTTCTGTAAAGATCTGTTAGGTCCATTTGGTTTGTAACATGGGTTAGCTCCAGCATTCCTCTGTTTGGTTTTTGTCTAGATGACCTGTCTACAGGTGAGAGTGGGGTATTGAAGTCTCCCAGTATCAGTGTGGGAGGGTCAGTATGTGATTTAAGTTGTAGTAGTATTTAAGTTGTAGTAGCCCTTGTATTTGGTGCATAGATGTTAAGAATTGAAATGGTCTCTGGGTGGACTTTTTCTTTAATGAGTACGTATTGGTCCTCCCTAGCTCTTCTGATTAGTTATTGTGTGAAGTCTACTTTGTTAGATAGTAAAGTGGCTATACCAGCTTGCTTCTTAGGTCCATTTAATCGGAACATCTTTTTCCATCTTACTACCCTGAGATGACATCTATCCTTGGTGCTAAGGTGTTTTTCTTGGATTCAGCAGAAATATGGATCCTATTTTTCAATCCATTCTGTTATTCTGTGTCTTAGTTAGGGTTTCTATTGCTGTGAAGAGACACCATGATCACGACAGCTCTTATAAAAGAAAACATTTAATTGGGGCTCGCTTGCAGTTTAGAGGTTCAGTCTATTATCATCATGCCAGGCAGACATGGTACTGGAGAAGGAGCTGAGGGGTCTTACATCTTGAACCTCAGGCAACAGAAAGTGGTCTGAGACACTGGGCATGGCTTGAGCATATGAGACCTTGAGCATATGAGACCTCAAAGCCTGCCCCCACAGTGACACACTTCCTTCAACAAGGCCATACCTACTCCAACAAAGCCACACCCCCTAATAGTGCCACTCTCTTTGGGAGGTCATTTTCTTTCAAACTACCAACTTGTGTCTTTTTATTGAGGAATTGAAACCACTGATGTAGAGAAATATCAGTGAGCAGTGTTTGTTGATTCCTGGTTTTGTGTGTGTGTGTGTGTGTGTATGTGTGTGTTTCCCCTCTTTTGATTTGCTGGTGTGTGTGTGTGTGTGTGTGTGTGTGTGTGTGTTTCCCCTCTTTTGATTTGCTGGTCTGGGATTATTTATTCCTTGTATTTGCTTAGGTGTGATTGTGATTAACCTCTTTAGGTTGGAGTTTTCCTTCTAGCACCTTCTGTAGGGCTAGATTTGTAGATAGATACTGCTTAAAATTGGTTTTGTCTTAGAATGCTTTTCTTTCTCCATCTATGGTGATTGAAAGTTTTGTGGGTATTGTAGTCTGGACTGGGCCAGCATCTGTGGTCTCTTATAGTGTGTAAAACATCTGTCTAGGCCCTTCTGGTTTTTAGAGTCTCCATTGAGAAGTCAGGTGTTATTCTTACAGGTCTGCCTTTATATTACTTAGTCTTTTCCCCTTGCAGTTTTAATATTCTTCCTTTGTTCTGTGCATTGTATGTATTGATTATTATGGGCTGAGGGGACTTCCTTTTCTGGTCCAGCCTATTTCGTGTTCTGCATGCTTCTTGTACCTTGATAGGAATCTCCTTCTTTAGGTTAGGGAGATTTTCTTCTGTGATTTTGTTGAAAATGCTTTCTGTGCATTTGACCTGGATTTCTTCTCCTTCCTCTATCCCTATGATTCTTAGATTTGGTCTTTTCATAGTGTCCTGTGTATTTTGTGCCAGGGTTTTTTTAGATTTAGCATTTTTTTTTAACCAAGGAATCCATTTCTTCATCTTGTCTTCAATACCTGAGATTCTCTCTTCCTTCTCTTGTATTTTGTTGGTGAGGCTTGCCTCTGAGGTTCCTGTTTGAGTTCCCAAATTTGTTATTTCTAGATTTCCCTCAATTTGACATTTCTTTATTGATTCCATTTTCACTTTCAGGTTGTGAACTGTTTTATTTATTTCCTTCCATTGTTTATATTTTCACAGATGTCTTTAATGTATTTATTTATTTCCTCTTTAAGGACCTCTATCACATTCAGAAAGGCTATTTTAAGGTCTTTTTCTTGTGCTTCAGCTATGTTGCAACACTCAGGGTCTGTGGTGGTAGGGTTGCTGTACTCTAGTGTAGACATATTGTCCTGGCTGTTATTGGTTGTGTTTTTACACATCTGGGTTTAGGAAGATTGTAATTCTAAGTGCTGATATCTGGTCTTGTCTTTGTTGGGTGGGTGTTTTGTTCCTTGGTTTCTGTTGCCCTCTTTGGTTCTTAAGAGAGTGTGGTGGCTCTATGTTGCCTGGTAGGAAATTCTTTGGGGATCCTGATAGGTGTGGCCACCGAGGGTTCCAAGTAAAATGTGGTTCTAGGTATTGGGAGTTGACACTTAGGAATGGGGATGGGCTGATCTGCTATAGATCTGAGGTTAAGGCTGGGGATTGATTTGGGAGACACTGAGGAACAGTTGAAGATCTGTAGTTAGTCTATCTGCTTCTTTGGCCAGAGTCCACAAGTTTATTTTCAAAGTTTTTGTAACCTGCAGTACCTGAGAGCGACCTTCTTTGAATATGCAGTGTTGATCTTAATGATGAGGTTCTACTGGAGTGGGGTGAGCTCCAACCAACATGGTTACCATCCTCATTCAGGGGAAAGATGGACACAGAAATGCACAGGAAGAATGGATATGAAGATAGACACAGGGACACACAGGAAGAATGTGATGATGGACGTGGGGATGCAGGGAAGGAGCATTTGTGAAGGTGAAGGACACAGGGATGCACGGAAGGAGCGTTGGTGAAGACGGACACAGGGATGCACAAAAGGAGTGTTTGTGAAGACGGACACAGGGATGCACAGAAGGAGCGTTTGTGAAGATGGACACAGGGATGCACGGAAGGAGCGTTTGTGAAGATGGACACGGGGATGCATGGAAGGAGCATTTGTGAAGATGGACACGGGGATGCATGGAAGGAGTGTTTGTGAAGACGGACACAGGGATGTACAGAAGGAGCGTTTGTGAAGACGGACACAGGGATGCACAGAAAGAATGTGTACGAAAATGGGTGGTAAAGAGCCACAAAGCACAGAAAGAGGCCGGAAGAGAACCTTCCCCAGATCCCTCAGAAAAAATGGACCCTGACCAAATCTTTGTCTTGGCTCCCGGCCTCCAGAACAGGACAACAATTAAGTTTGCAAGCCACCCAACTCTGTCATGGCAACTCTAGTAAACTATGCTTTTATAAATCTTATTTTTGATGGAAGTCACCTCGATTCTTTTTAAGAAAAGAAGTAGAGAAGAGGTGAATAAAAATGCTGTTGAGGTCTGAATTACAGCTAACCAAGGTCTCCTAAGTGTGGCTTGTGAAGTGGGTGGCGCTGGGTGCACCAGGGGAGCAGAACTGTGCATCACAACTTAGAGGCTCTCTAGAGCTTACTTAAGACTTACTTCCCACCCCACATGCTTTAGTATAGTTGTTGTAACTGTTGTCACTGTTCTTATAACTAAGTATAAGCTGCACTTCCAAGTTTACTCAGTATCTGAGTTAGAGAACTGGTGAAGTTTCCTAATGCCATCATTTCATTCGACAGATATTTGAGTGTGTGAGTCAGGCAGCGCTGAGCTCGATTCTTGGCAACAGGAAAGGAAACTTGAGATATCTATGAGTGAGGTGCTCCTCCCCTGTCCTCCTCCCCTCCCTTCTCCTCTCCCCTCTCCTCCTCTCCTTCTTCCTCCCTCATCTTCCCTCCCTTATCCCCCTCCTCTCCTCCCTTCTCCTCCCCTC
>CABHPH010131237.1:21279-32895 GCA_902168325.1 Peromyscus nudipes
GTGGTCTCTCCATCTCTGGACCCTCATGTGGTCTCTCCTTCTCTGGACCCTCATGTGGTCTCTCCATCTCCGGACCCTCGTGCGGTCTCTCCATCTCCGGACCCTCGTGCGGTCTCTCCATCTCTGGACCCGAGGCTTGGCAGGTGGTGATGTGCTTTGTGCTGTTGAACAGCATTGTTATTTTGTTTTTATGGAACCCCCGGCTAGCCCCTGTGCTCAGAGGCAGTAAGCAGCCCCTTCCTGTTGTGTCTGTGAGGATTTAGATTAGGTTTTATCCTTTCTTTTTAGCTAGCTGACTGTTGTGCGGGGCATGGTGGGAGCTTGGCCCTCTGTTTCTTGTTCTCCCTAGCTGTCCTTTGTATTGCAGGAGGCTGAGTCCAGAGGGTGAAGCTCCCTGGGATCCTGGGTCAGCTGGTTTGGAGACAGGTTTGGCCAGTGGAGGAGCCAAATTGTGACTGTAGGGAGAAGAGAGAACCCTTGACCTTGTCTTCCCTTAATCTTTTTGTCTTAACACCCGTGGCAGCACCCATAGCTCTAGACCCCAGGGCAAAGGGCCCTCTGGTCCAGCTTTCACAGCCTCTGGCCACACCCTCGAGTCACCTTGTTCCTCCACATTTGGATAGTACCTTCCCACTCCTGCTAATTTCTGGGTGGCCTCGACATCCTCCAGGAGCAGCTTAGCTTTGTTGACTCCTGAAAATCAAAACACTGTTTTGGGTTCCTTGATTGGACCAAGGTTGATCAGACCCAGGACTGAACGATGGCTGCCTTTAGAACCCAACCTTAGATGAAGCCGTACCCTGTCACACGTCAGGAATTCTGGGTTAGAAGTGAGGTAACAGTATATCCAGCTCATGCTCAAGAGGAAACGCTCCAGGATGTGAACGTCAGCAAGTATTGATCATCGAAGGCCACCTCAGAGATAGCCCATCTTCCTTTCCTCCTCCTCCTTCCCTCCCCCATCCTTCCCATCTTTCCCCCTTTCTCGCCTTCTTTCCTTTGTTCCATCTTTCTGGACTGATTGACAGGAAGTTGTTTCGATTTCAGATGGATTTCCTAAGGCCAGTCACTTCTCTCCGGGTCTTGCATACCTTGTCTCTCTTGGCACCATCAGGAAGAAGCTACACGTCTAGACATCTATGAGTTTGTCTGGGGATGAGGCATGTGCAACTCTCCATATACAGATGGCAGATTTGACATTCTATATTCTAGACGTGCAAGTGAATTTTGAGCATAATCCATCAGTCAAGGCTTGCTGAGGTAGCCACAATCCCAAGCCGTTACAGGGACTGTTAACATCAGCGAGGCTCATGTTCCTCCCGGCGGCTTTCATTTGGGGATGGTTGCTAAAGAAAGTATTTTGTTTGCATTTCTGTCCCAGGTTCTTTCGTGTGTCTGTCTGCTGGGGATGAACTGGATCGTGAAGGAAGAGACAAAAGAAGGTAGTATGATTTCCTCCAAGATCAGCACCCCTTTTGGAAAGAACTCACGGGGTCCCCCCCACTCTAATTTTCAATGTCATTTGAATTGCTTGACGTCAGCAGGAGATCCAACTTATGAGCCACTCCCCACCATAATGGCAATCTTCCTCCAAAATGCCACACTGAGCTGTGGGGTGCTGCATTGCATTACTTGAAGAGGAGAGAAGGAATGAAACTGAGATTGCATAGAACATCTTCCTTCCCAGATGTCAGAGCTGCTATTTTTCTCCTTCTGAGGAATGACTATTCTCTATTTCACAGCAATTTCTCTGCCAGTCTTTGGGGAAAAGTGGGCCAAGAGAATAAGAGGGAATGAGACTTTGGGATTGCTCATTTCTTTATAGGTACAGGGACCAATGCACACTGTATTTGCCAGAAATATGCATATTAACGGGTACCTGCCCATTTACAAGAGTCACCCATGTGTCTGCCAAAATAAACACAGCTTGGCCCTGTGTTGTTGTATCTTTAGACTGTATGAAAAGATGACAATTTTTAAAACTGAATTTTAAATGTTATGATCACACTCTCTGGCCAGTCCTTCCTGTCTCCTCAGTGAGGACCACTCTTTAGGTAGCCATCCTTGAGCAGTCAGGGCGTAGGAGCAGGCACTTCCTTCACTGTGTTCTAAGGTAGATCAAGGGAGGGAGAGGGTTTGTGGAACGGGACTATGGAGCTTAGAAAGTGAGCCCCGCACCCCAGAGCTGTTCATGATGATCAGAGCAGGAATTTCTGTGGTAATTTTGCATATACGACTTTCATGCCTAATTTTCAGGGCTTCTGCACGTGTGCTCCATATGTTCACCCAGAGCATTTTTAGCCTCCAGTTGGAGCACCCTCAGAAACGACCTGTGACATTTTCACATTTGCAAACGGAAGGCACCAGCATCTATGCCGGAGTGTCCACAGAAGCCGCCCTGTACTTCCCCGTCACTTTCTGCTCCGTTGCCATTTCACAGGGTAGGTTGAAAGGGGCGCCTAAGGTGATCCCAATGGGTCCCAGGGAGTGAAGAGAGCCAATGTAAGACAGAGGCCAATTGTTGTAAAAGGTCATAGCTGCTTTCACCAGCTGACATAGGGACCAGTGAAAAGGTATCAGAGCCATGAAAATGAAATAACAGGAGAGGTAGGAGCAGGCACGCCGCCCCCTCCATGCCGTGTCCTGTGCGGGTTTGCAGCCAGTCTTGATGCTGGAGGGGCAGGACTGGGGGCTGGAGGGTGTGTTTGCTTTGGCTGAGAGAGACATTTTAAAAACAGGCTAAAAATAGGGAGGGCAGGAAGGCACCCATGCCTTTATCGAAGGAAAGTATGCCGGTTACTAACAGTGAGGGCTGCGTTCTCAGGGGCTAATGCAGGTTAATGGAAACATTGCTCCTTCAGGGTTGGGGAGATCACAGGCAGCTGCAGGCACTGGGAGGCCTGGAGTGGGGAACTGTCTAAGAAGGATGACTTAGAGGATGGATGAGCTTCACTGAGAATGTTCTGGACTCACACCACTGTGACTAGATGACTTGCTGCTACAGAGACCTTCTATTTCAGACGCAAACTTAGCCCAGCCCCTCAGTGTGTAGCTGAGAAGCAGCCGAGAGGTCCCTTCTTGTAACGAAGGTGTCTACTGGCCCTCCTTTGACAAAGCAGACATAGCTCACCGTTTTTGGAAGAACTTGCTGTGCGGGTCTTGCCTCCTCCATTGGAGAAGTCAGGGGAGAGACATTTACATCAAACCAGCATATTGGAGCCAAATTACAGGCATAATTGAAAACATTTGTAAAATAAACAGCCTCTCTACATATATTCATATAGACAGCTCTCTTGACATTTGAGTTTAAAACTGAAAATGATATGTACATGAGGGCTAGGGAAAGAGGCCCTATTTAGTTTTACTTTGGGGTGAGTTTCATTTTCCACCAATAAAAGAACCTGTGTGTTTTTGTAGTTAATGGCATGTACCCTTCACAGCATTGAGCTATTGCTTTTCAAGAAGAGAGCCTATTATTAATAATTAATATTAATTATAATTAATTAGACAATCTGGTTTCCGTGTGTTCTATACTGGCTCTAAGACTCGGCAGTAGCTGCGTGACCTTGGCCAGGTCACTAAACCTTTTTAAACTTCAATTTCCTGCTCTGAAACCTAAGACGATTGGCATGGATGAGCGAGTATTAAACTGCCATTCTGGACTCATTAGAAATCACAAAAACAACTCAGTGAATTCCAGTCAACATCAAAAAGAATAGACTAGAACATGTTGGGGTGCATATCGTGTCGTGTGACCCGTTACTTCTGAAGGCTTTCATTTCTGATGTGCATGTACAGGTATGCCTGTATCCATGACTGCCATGTGAAACTTTGCCTTAGCTCTAGAGTGAAGTTTAAAAAACGTTGAAAACACTGCAAGAGATTACATCTGGTCCCTTCAGGTTCAAAGCCCAGTTTCCTGAGGCAGCATTCCTAGCCACACACATTAGTATCTGTGAACAAAGTGCTCAGAACAGGCATGAGAAGAAAGTGGAGGAGCCTATATACTATCATAAGGAAGAGCTCAGCTACAGAAGGGGCACCCTCCAGGGAGGGAGCACGTGATCTGTTGCCTATTCAGCCAAGGCCAGGGAGGAGGGTCTCTAATACCTCCAGACTTCCTTTTCACAGGACTGCTGAGACACCTATAGCGATCATCTCTCTTTCCTTTCTTCCTCTCTCCCCTCCACTGTCTCCCTCCCGAAGCATATGCAGCAGGGACAAGGGACAAGTGCTCTCCTCGGCGGTCTCACACACAAGGAGAGAGAAAGCATCACTGCATTTTGCTCTTGTTTTCCTTGAGACCCCAGGATGAATCATCATCGCCATCTATCAACCAACCGTCTTTAAAATGTAAGCCATCAGAGAATGGCTGGCAACCCGTAGACCCTGTACTTGGAGAGCGAAAAACATATTTCTCACACAGATTGTTGATCTGGTTCCTCTGCTCTGGAAGAGATTTTGTCTTTGAAGGAAAGCATTCGCCACTGTTAACATGATACATCCTGCAACTAGACGAAGCAACAGAATTTGTGAGTGCCAAATTCATCCCTTGTTTCATGTTATAGGTATGGGCCTGCAGGGAGGGGAGATGAGTGTCCTTCTTGCCCTAATTTTCTTTCTAAAGTGAATAAAAAGATGTCGTTAGTGTTACCTCGTCTTTCCTGACTCACCAATATGAAACGATATCTTTCTCTGATTGACACATGGGCCCTATGAGCTAGTAGTGGCCCTAGGGATAAATTATTGTCGAGAAAACCCTGTGACCCGGCTGGAGGAAGACTTGTCAAAAGTGGTTCCTGAAGGAGGAGGGCAGTGGCTGTTGCCTGGAGAGTGGGGAAGTTTGGATTCCAGGCGGGAGGGACAAAGGCTGAGTTTCTGGATCATTCCAAACTCGGCATCAATTTGACAGGTTTTCACTTCTTTTGGGGGTGAGGTGCGATGGGGTGGGGTCTCCAAACTTCACAATCAAATTCCACCCAGGAGCAGAAATAAACCAGAGGGGTCAGGGTTGCCTCCACTAATGCTCGTCTCCAGAGGGCTACCTCTGCCGACCAGGCCGAGCCCCCTCACTGCTCTAAAGAGAGGCTGAGTGACACCAGGCAAGTCAGACACTCCACTCCGAGCGTCATAGGGTGCAGGGGAGTGACGTTAGGAAATGTGAACTTCGGGGCAGATGAAATGAAGGTAAAGTTATGGTCCATCTCCTTGTCCCTGGTCTTGTCCTGTCGGAGAAAAACAGACTTTCTTCTCATTTAGCTCCTAGAAAGTACCATTGGAGTCACTGCTCCACACTGAAAATGTTACTGCCTAAAAGAGGGAACATGCGCCCTGGTGAAGGTGAGCCTTGTCCAGAAGGATGATCCAACCAAGAGGTCCATCAAGTCACTGGTGGTTGAGACACGCTGGTGGTTGAGGCACATCACACAAAGGAATGAGAACCTGGAGTTTGATGGCCTAACTTAGCCTTAAATAAGACGGTTCTATATATAGAAATTCTCCACAAAGAATGTCAGGCTGCAGGATATATTTAAAGGCAAAAGAAGGATTTCCCCCCTCCCGCTTACTACACGGTGGTCAGGATCATCATGTTCCCAACAGTTTGAGCACTTCTTGGGGAGTTCTCCAACCGTTTAAAGATTCTTATAGCTTCACAAAAAAAGGATCAGGAAAGCTGATTTATGCAAGTTTGTTTTTTATTCCCTTCATTTTTACCTTCCAGTATTACATGGTTATTCAGTCAACAAATATTTATAGAATGCCTCCATGGTGTGTGTGGTGCTGTCTGGAGGATGTGTCAGTGAACAAGCCCTGTCCTCAGGGAGCCTGTAGTCTGGGGGACCCAGCAGAGACAACAAGACATAGAATGCATGTACCAGATGTCAGCTGGTGAGCTGCAAGGCAAGGGGTGTGAGTTCTGAGTTCTGAGGGCTGGGGTGAGTGTGTCATTTCACACAAGCTTACAAGTGGTGTCTATATGATTTTAAAGTCAAAGACGAGGAAATTGAGAGGGTTCAGTGGTTAAGGGCACTTGCTGCTCTTCCAGAGGACCCAGGTTCAGATCCTAGCACCCATGTTAGGAGGCTTACAGCCTGCAAATTCTAACTTCAGCTGGATCTGATACCCTCTTCTGTCCTTCACAAGCACTGTGCTCACGTGCAAAAACTCACACTCATACAAATAATTAAAAACAAAAAAAATTAATTAAAGAAGGAGAATAAATGTATGTATGGGGAGTGAGTGATGAGGGTCCTGGAAATGAACCTAGTCCAGACCTGAAGCACCAGAGGAGGCTAAAAACTGAACCCAGACAGCAGGTGGGCTGAAAGACAGGGATGAGAGCTGCAAGAGTCGTTCTTATGGAGGCCTGATCTCGGCAGTTTCTAGGGGTCCACGGCAGCTTCCCATGTCCTCTGGAAGAGAAACTGCAAGAGAAATAGGTTTCCCTCCAGTTACAGGTGGAGGGCACAAGGGATTCGAGTTGCAAACTTCAGTGCCGGGCAGGGTATTGTTTTGTACAATTGTCCACAGTGATGAAGACCCAGCAGCTGGTGTCCTGGTTTTAAGAGTACAGTCTCCCTTCCCTTGTCAAGCGGACTTCCAGGGTAGGAACCAAACCTAGAATAAAAAAAGAGTGATTCTAGCAGAGATGTCCTGGATGGATGGAAGGATGTCAAAGAGGGTGAAGATGTATGAGTAACTCCTGGAAGGTGGCGGCAACCCTCAAAACCTCTGAGGGCCTGTACACTTCTGCACTGCAGGTTGCTTACATGATTAGTACCGAAGGAGTCTCCCAAGGAATGGTTCTGAAGCTGTGTGGAGAAAGAAAAATTGCCTGAGATTGTTGAGGAATTTCCATGTGGTTTGTAAACACGAGGTGCATTTGATCAATATGTTTTCTCATGTGAACAGTTTTTCACATCACATCTTGGGGAGCCTGTACTCTCTGTGTGCAGGTCTGAAAGCAACATGCTCCTCCCTTCTAGCTCCAATCATTGACATCCTATAGCTGGGAACAACAGTCTTCACTGAACAAGTAGTTTAGAGTCCTCTATTTTGTATAGAACCTTCTGGAAAAACCTTTCCCAGTGGTAGGGCTACTTCAGAAGAGTCAGCAAACAAGCAGGTCTGAGCTACTTCAGAAATAAACTTCCTTATGCTCTGCTGCTCAATTACACTGAACAAACAATGAGATAAGACAGGCTCACTTTGTTCAGTCGCTCTCACGTGGAACTCCACTCACCGGCCCTTCCTCTGTTTAAACTGCACAGGCAATGGGCATCCTTCGGGGTGGGACTTTGACTCTCGGCCCTGTATGGAACTGGCCATTAACTCAGCGAGAGACCTCAAGGGGGACGAGGGGTGAATGTAGAAAATTCTCTTGCTTTAAGAAGGTGTACTGCTGCTTTTGTGTCAACTTGACACAAGCTAGAGTCATCAGAGAGGAAGGAGCCTCAGCTGAGGAAATGCCTCCGTGAGATCCAGCTGCAAGGCATTTTTTTAATTAGTGATCAGTGGGGGAGGGCCTAGCCCATGGTGATCCTGGGTTCTATAAGAAAGCAGTCTGAGCAAGTTCAAGGGAATCAAGCCCAGTAAGCAGCACCCCTCCAATGGCCTCTGCATCAGCTCCTGCCTCCAGGATCCTGCCCTCTTTGAGTTTCTGTCCAGACTTCCTTCAGTAATGAACAGCAATATGGAAGTGTAAGCCAAAAAAAACCTTTCCTCCCCAACTTGCTTTTTGGTCATGGTGTTTCATCGCAGTTATAGAAACCCTGACTAAGACAGTAGGGTACATACGTAAGCGTGTCTTCTCCCTTTGAGAACAGCATTGTCTCTAACGTTACCCACACTCAACTTTTACAATTTTCTAACTTCTTGGTTGAAGCCCAAAAATAACCTTTGCTCAACCGTTGGGGAAGAATCCCTAGAAAGCTCTGTTGTGTTGGAGAAGGATTTTCTGTTTGTCGTGTTTCCTCATCTCCTCCATTCATATCGGGTCTACTGTACTGAGTTTTATCTGAAGCTTATAAACCCGTTTCAAACAGAATCTGAGCTTATGATTTGACCTCATGATCAGCCTGCATGGTTCTAATCCTTGTAGAGGAAACCCATCAACAGGCTTCCACGTCTCTCTTCATATCTATGACTGTCTATGTATGTATTCATTCTAATTTCAATCTTCACATTGTTTATAAGCAAAGAATGATTGCTTATAGTTTCTAACTGCCGCTTTAACACTATCATTGCATTACTTGAATTTCACTATTAGTCCATCTCTGTAGCATGAGTGTAACATGACTCTTAGAACAGAATGAGGCCAAAATGAATTGCTGGTTTTTTTTTTTAGGTCAAAAGGGTCAAATATCAATGATTTGCTATGGTTTTATGTAGTTTAAGACCCACTTATTCAGACAAGTCTCAAGTGCCTGAAGTGAGTATTAAGCCAATTTCCACGGGAGATTAAAAATGAGAATGACATAGGTTGTCTTTGGCATGCGGAGTTTATGCCACAGCATAGGCACAGATAGGAAGTGATGTATCCTCCAGGAGGGGAAAACAGCTGTCTGGATGGAAGGTGGGACCATGTTTTCAAATGGGGATTCACATCACTGTAGCTTCCTGAAGTCCAGGAGCCCACTACAAAACTCGAGCACTAAGAACCTTTGGTTTCCCACTGCCTGTTAAGGCAAGGTCAGTCTTTAGTTAGACTGGCCTTCACCCATCCAAATGTTATTCCTAGTTCCTTGTGCCTCTAGTGCCTTCCCATCTATTTCTGTTATTCCTTCCTTCAGGACTGTTCCACTTCAGAAACAGTTGAATGTAGTGGTTAAGAGTGGTCACTGAGTCCTGTTTTCTGGGTTCAAATTCAACTGTGTAGTTCCTGGCAAGTTGATAAATTGCTAAGAGTGCCCCAACTAACCTGCCAGTAAAAGAAAAACAATATTTGTGCACCACCATAGAACCGTTGCTATAGTTTGGATGTTGAATGACCGACCATTGAAGGCCTCTGTGTTGTTGGACAGAATTCTGGGAGGTGGTGGGACCTTTAGGAGGTGGGGTCTAGTGAGAGGACATTAGGCCATTGTAAGCATGCACTCAAAAAGGATCTGGGGATCCTGGCTCCTTCCTATTTGGGCTTGTGCTTCATAACCAGATCTGAGCAATTTGTTCTACCATGTACTTCCTGTCATTGGCATCTGGCACTCCTACCAGAGAGCCCAAACCATGAGTCCACCCAGTCACCCAGTTCTGGGTCCACCCAGAACCTCTACAACCAGGTACCCACATCTTTACTCTTTATAAGTTACACGTCTTAGTTTATGACTAACACAAGTGAGTATGTTTATTTGTTACTCAACAAATGACATATTTTACTACAACTTCTATGTCTTCAATCAATCTCATTCGTCTTCAAAGGCTCCAAGCAAGGTTCCTGTGCTTCCTCCGGAGTGACTAAGGCAAGTACTCCTTCCTTTGTCTGGTGTCCTCTAGTTACTTTCCTATTGCTGTGATATGACACTACGACCAAGGCAACATACAAAAGAAAGAATTTCTTTGGGGCTTATGGTTTCAGAGTATTGGAGTCCACGGTCATCATGGTGAGGAGCATGGTAGCAGACAGGCAGACATGGTGCTGGAGTGGTAGTTGAGAGCTCACATCTTGACACAACTGTGAGGCAGAGAGAGCTAAATGGGAATGAGAGAAGTCTTCAGTCTTAGACCCCAGCCCATGGGATAGTACCTCCCTCATTTAGGGCGGGTCTTCCCACTTTAATTAACCTAATCTAGACATGCCCAGAGGTTCCTTTCCTTGGTGATTCTAAATCTTGCTATGTTGAAAATAAAGACTAATCATCATATTATACAGTTTTTTAATGACAATGCAGTGTTTTTCACTATCTACTTATTGACCTTTAAAATTTTTAGAAATATTGCGTTTAGAACTGGAAAGATCTTTTCAAACACATCACCCCTTTCCTTCACACTACCCGTGAGGGAAATGAGAGCAGAAAGAAGTTAAAGTAACTTGTCTGATGCTGCAGCTCATTTTTTTTCAGCCATGCTGAGGCTAGCACCTGGGCCTTTGAGACCACATTTAAACTATTTTGCTATTATACCATGATAACCTCTTATATTTGTCTCATTTCATTAATTTTGTTTTGTTTTGTTTTTTCCAAGACAAGGTTTCTCTGTGTAGCCCTGGCAGTCCTGGAACTCTCTGTGTAGACCAGGCTGGCTTCAGACTCAGAGAGCACTTGCCTCTGCTTCCTGAGTGCTGGGATTAAAGGTGTGTGCCACCACTGCCTGGCTAAATTTCATTAAATTTTTTAATGTTCAAGTCATGCATATTCCTGGTAGAAAAAAAAGAAAAACATTTGCAAAACAAGAAAAATTTAAACCAGTTTTAGTTCCATCTACCAGATCTAACTGGTATGGTCTATGTTTTCTTTCCAACAAAACTAGACAGTCACTATGGAATGCTTGCTATGTGAGAATTACTATGTAGTGCTTACTTTTTGTGAGGCATTATGGCAAACATTTTATATATTTTATTTCATTTGTTCTCACAACTTTCTGCTAGGGATTGATTCACCATTATCTTGAATGTGGCAGGCAATCCTGAAATATTCACATCATTTCTTTCTTCTTTTGTCTGTTTTAGACAGGGTCTCATTATATAGCCCTGGCTGGCCTCAAACTCACAAAGATCCTCCTGCTTTGGCCAACCTTGAACTCACTCTGTAGACCAGGCTGGCCTTGAACTCACACAGATCTGCCTACCTCTGCTTCTTGAGTGCCAAAGTAAAAACATGCTCCACCACCACCCTGGCTTTTTTTGTTTTTCGTTTTTGTTTGTTTGTTTGAATATCAGGTTTAAAGGGAGTTGTACCACACCCAACAGTGTTTGTATCCTTATCCCAGGAACATGTGATTATGTCATGTTACTTAACATAGAAAATATAAGGTTGCAAATAGAAATAAGTTTGATATTTAGTTGACTTTAAAATAAGGAGATTATACTCAATGTCTTATCTGGGCCCAACATAATCAGAAGGGAAGAGAAACTGAGGCAGGAGAATTAATGTCAGAGGACTGAGACAGAAGACTCAACCCCATTGCCAGCCAAAAACCAAAGAAATATGATCACACTCCAGTTGACCAGGATTCCCTCTAGGAGTTCTCAGAAAGGAATATAACCTTGCAGATCTCTCCTTGTTAGCTCAGTAACGGCTACAAAGCCCCAGTAATGGCTAATGTGGAGATATTAAGAGAATCTTGAGGTGGAGAGATGACTCTTGATTATCCAGGTGATCTGATCCCGACAGAACCACAGAGCTCTTCATGTGAGGAGGCAGGAGGATCCTGGGTGGGGGAGAATGACCAGAAAGGAGGTCAGAGCTCTGCAATTCCCAGCCTTGTAGCCAAGGGGTCCAAGAGGCTTCCAGGAAAGGGAAAGAAGCAGGTTGTCCTTGGAACCTCTGGAGGGAGTGAGGCCCCAACCCTTCTTACCCAGCGAAACCCACGTTGGACTTCTGAGCACCAGAGCTTGTCAGACAACCTGAGCCAAGAGCTGCAAAGTCCTTATCTGTGGCCACTGGGACACTCCTGGACAGA